>CM069133.1:32456463-32608157 GCA_035221665.1 Okamejei kenojei
CCCAAATGGAGAGATAAAACGGAGAATAACGAAGGTCTCGGAAAATAACCATGCAGTCACGGGGATAAGTACAAACTCCTTTCAGGGAATAAATTGGGGGGCACCCGTAGTCGGGATGGAAACCTGGATTCTTGGTGCTGCAAGCTTGTAAAGTCATGTCAAGTCAAGTCACTTTTATTTTCTAGAGCACATTTATAAAAACACTCTTGTTGACCAATGTGCTTTAAATTGGTGGAGTTACGAAAAATTTAAGAACGTTATACACCAGTGGTTCATTGATTTAGTACATGCATAAATTACATGCATATAGCCTCCTCACGAGGACGTCAAGAATATGCTTGAGTGTAAAGATGAGTTTAAGTCTGACTTCAAAGAGTCGATGGAGGGTGCAGGATCTTGAATGGGAATATAGAATATATAATATCATAAATGTAAAACTATTGAAAGAATAATGTAATAGAAATTAAAATGTAAATATAAATTAAAAGATTAATCAATTATGGAAGTAAATAAATATGTTTGATTATAATAGTCACTGATATAAAATTTTAGAGGGAGCTGTTCCACACGGCTGCATCCGCCAAAGGCAGTGACTCATCCACTGCGCCACTGTGACCACACCAGTTCCTCCTTCACATTGGTCATTGGTTCCAAGTAGTTCTTTATTGTCATGTACACCAGCCACAGTGAAAACACAAATAGCACAGTCGCCAGCGGCTGGCACCATTTATCACCACAGCCTCCCTCCCGTGCCCATTGCCTCCATCGGCACCAGCATTTCATCACTCACTATTCACTACAGACCCTCTTGGTCCTGCCTCTCACCTATTTTTAACGGCTGTCTCCAATCTCAGTCCTGATGGGGTCTCAAATGAACCTTCCCTCGGCATCCACAGATGCTGCAAGGGAACTTCGGCAGATGATTGAGCAGGTATTTGGTTTTGATCAGTTTCCACTAAGGCGTGCCCCACAATCTTCTGTTTTTAGTGGCCGAGGGTCTAGGGTAACGGAGGAAAGAAGGAACATTCACATTAGTCAGGAATTGGTGTTGAGTAGACTTGATGGGACTGCAGCATGATAAATCCCCAGTGCTGATTGTCTGGATACCAGGGTACTCTAAGGAAAATGGCTCTAGTAATTGTGGATACATTGGTGATCTGTTTTACAATGTTCTATAGATTATGGATCAGTTCCTGTGGATTGGAGTATTGCTAATGTATCCACATTTTCAAGAAAGGAGGAGGTGAGAAAACAGGGAATTATAGACTGTTAGCCAGACACGGTAGTAGCGAATGACTGCAGGAGTCGATTATCAAAGATGTAATAGTGGATATTTGGATAGCAGTAAAGGATCGGTCGAGTCAGCATGGATTTACGAAGGGGAAATCTTGTTGACTAATCTTTGGAATTTTTTGAGGATGTAACAAGTTAAAATAGGCAAGGAGAGGCAGATGGTTGTAGTGTACTTGACTTTCAGAAGCTTTTTATAAGGTCCAACATAGGAGATTAGCGGGCAAATGATGCCACATGGTATTGGGGTAGATGCTGTATGGATCGGAACATTCGTTGGCAGACAGGAAACAATGGTAGGGATTAACGGGTCCTTTCAGAAGGGAGGCTGTGACTAGTGTGTACGCAAGGTGGTGCTGGGACCACAGCTATTTACATATATATATTAATGATTTAGATGAAAGACTTAAAGTAATCATTAGCAAATTTGCAGTGTCACAAGTGGGTGGCAGTGTGAACCAGTGAAGAGTTTGCAGAGTTGATTTGGACAGGTTGGGTGAGTGGCAGATGCTTTGCAGATGAAGTTAATGCGAATTAAATGTGAGGAAGAGCAGGAAGGCGATTATTCATCTAAATGGCGTTCAAGTTGGGAAAAAGGGGTTAAGTAACACACAGGGTCCGGCGGTGCCTCATTGTTCAATCCGTACTGAAAGTATGCTGTAGGTACATAAAGGCAGTGAATAAAGTAATGGCCATGTTAGCTTTCATAAAGGAGAGGAGCTGGATAGAGCAAAGGATTATTAGGAGTCGTGTGCGTGACTACGTGAAGATGCCGTATGCACGCAATGCGCGTCATTACGACGACGCATGGCGCATCGCTGACTGGCAGGCGTGCTGCTCATGCCAGCGGTTAGTTTAAACTGAAGGTAAGTTTTATAAACTTTTTCAGGTTAGGTTTTCCATTGCAGGAATCTTTCTAAACAGTGTTACCTGCTGGATTTCGGGGCAAAGTCGCGGACAGGCCGAGGGACACCTTTATGGACCGGCGTCCCAGTATCAACCCCCCACCCAAAAACGTCCAAGGTCCGTGGGGAATCCCGGTCAGACCTAGGGGAATCCCGGCCACGGACTGCAGGGATCCCGCTACGGAAGAACGTGGAGGGCGGGTAGCGGCGGCGGTCAATATTCGCCTTCAGAGTCGCTGGCGGTGGAGCAGCTTGCTTCAGATTGGTGCCGCGCACATTGGGCAACACGTTGGAGGGCAGCACGGAGAAGGTTCCATACGGCCCATTGACTCAAAACGAGTTGGGCCAAGAGGATTCTGATGGAGAGGATCCCTCCTTCACTGTAACGTTCTTCGGACATCGAACCACATGGAGCACCTTAATGGAGAGGTGCTCCACAATGGTATGCTCCAAGGAGGGAGTTATATCACGGGGTCTCTGCGTGGCCGCCAGCAACAGCATCTGGTACATCCATCGGGTTCTTGCACAATTCAAGCAGTGTGTAACTGACTCCAAACTCAGGGAAGGGATGTCCGTGGCACATACTGGAGTTCTGAAAGTGCCGCAGTGAACAGCACTACTCAGGGGTGACGTTGGTGGGGCCATGGTACCCCAGGAAACCAGCCGCCGTATTGCTATTCAGGTAAACCTATAGTCAACAGGTGAGGACCTCCATGAGGGGGCTAAAGCTGTCGAACTACAATGTACAGCCTCATCGTTTCGGCGGGGACAATACACCCCAGCCTCCATCGGCAGTAAGCGGATCACTGACGCTGGTGGCAGACAGCGAGCTGGGCAGAGAGCTTTCAGGCTGAGGCTCATAAGCCGGTCTCAGATAAAATATGGAATCAACGTACCCTACCAGTCCTACTCTCCAATCAAGGACGGAAATAGGACCCAGATCAGGGGCCTTTGGGCTTACCATAAGACCACGGTAACCATGAAGGTAGGAGGGTTGGTTCTTTCAGAAACATGGGGTATCTGACCTTTTACAAGATGGAAACACTTGTAAATACCTGTAAACAACCTTGTTGTTATGAAGCAGCCTCTATTCATCAAGAGTATTGGCAATATAGTGGCTGTGTTTTCAGCAGTGCATATGGACCTTTGCATTATCAGAACTTATAACATACAAAGGAGTAACCTCTTCAGTGCCATGTAGGTCGTTATTAACAGACCTATCCTATTACCAGCTGAAGCTATCAAAGTCACAATGGTGGACAAACTATATTCTACATTGCTCTTGTACTTTTGCTCAGTAACTCTTCAGTTATATTACAAACTGATACTAGTACTTAAAAATGAAAAATTACGAATACCATCTCTAGTTTCAGAGGTAGATGGGCTTTGCATGCTCAACTCCAAGTTGATACACTATGGTGGGGGCATTTGGCACTGGTGTATCATCACATAAAAATCTATGACAACACAGTATGTTGTCTATATGGATTTCAGTAAGGCCTTTGACAAGGTTCCCCATGGAAGGTTGTTAAGAAGGTTCAATCTTTGGGTGTTAATGGCGGAGCAGCAAGATGGACTCAACAGTGGCTGAATGGGAGATGTCAGAGAGTAATGGTGGATGGCTGTTTGTCAGGTTGGAAGCCGGTGACCAGTGGGGTGCCTCAGGGATCTGTGTTGGGTCCACTGTTGTTTGTCATGTACATCAATGATCTGGATGATGGGGTGGAAAATTGGATAAGTAAGTATGCAGATGATACTAAGATAGGTGGTGTTGTGGATAATGAAGTAGTTTTCAAAGTCTACAGAGAGATTTGGGTCATTTGGAAAAGTGGGCTGAAAGATGGCAGATGGAGTTTAATGCTGATAAGTGTGAAGTGCTAGGAATGCTGTGGAACAGAGAGATCTACGAATAACTGTGCGTAGTTCCCTGAAGGTGGAATCGCATGTAGATAGGGTGGTAAAGAAAGCCTTTGGTGTGGTGGCCTTTATAAATCAGAGCATTGAATATACGAGTAGGGAAGTAATGTTAAAATTGTACAAGGCATTGGTAAGACCAATTCTGGAGTATGGTGTACAATTTTGGTCGCCTAATAGGAAGGATGTCAACAAAATAGAGAGAGTACAGAGGAGATTACTAGAATGTTGCTAGGTTCCAGCAACTTGTTACAGAGAAAGGTTGAACAAGTTAGGTATTTATTCTTTGGAGCGCAGAAGGTAAGGGGGGACGATTGAGGTCTTTAAAAAGATGA
This sequence comes from Okamejei kenojei, assembly GCA_035221665.1. Lineage (NCBI taxonomy): Eukaryota > Metazoa > Chordata > Chondrichthyes > Rajiformes > Rajidae > Okamejei > Okamejei kenojei. Next base: position 32,460,908 of record CM069133.1, read on the forward strand.
AAGGGATAGACAGAGTTGACGTGGATACGTTTTTCCCATTGAGTGTAGGGAAATTCAAACAAGAGGGCATGACATGAGAATTAAGGGACAGAGGTTTAGGGGTAAACGTGAGGGGGTAACCTCTTTTACTCAGAGGGGTGCTGTGTGGAATGAGCTTCCAGCAGAAGTGGTGGAGGCAGGATCGATTTTAACATTTAAAAGTAAAGTGGATAGGTATATGGACGGGGAGGGAATGGAGGGGTATGGTTATTATGGTCTGAGTGCAGGTAGATGGGACTATGGGGAAAACAAAATGGTCGGCACGGACTGGAAGGGCCGAGAGGGCCTGTTTCCGTGCTGTAATTGATATATGTTTATATGGTTATATGGTTATAGTATGGATGTTGTATCACAACGTATTTAATGACATTGTGGTTCGATGGAACACCGAATATCAATATGTTTGCATCCAGGCTCTATCACCATTGCAAAGATATGTGGCACAGTGGCAATAAATGTATTCTCGCTACACTGAGGAGGAATGTTCTTTATGTCTTTCCTCCATTTTGCCTCATCCGTCGGGTCTTGCACAAATCCAGCAAGATCTCGCCTCAGGCATTTCGTACTGCCTGACTGGCCTATGCAGCCATGGTTCCTGCTAAATGTCGGGAATGATTATAGGACTTTATATGGTTATCCTAATATTACAAAAAAATGTTGGTGGTTCACCGGTGACTGAGGAAAACCATCCTCTGCATGATAAAAACCCCCCCCCCCAATTTCAAATTTATGACTTGGAGTCTCTGAGAGGAAGAAGACCATTCAGCAGCACGGGGTTGCCAAACCAATCCATTTACGTGCTCACTGCAGAATGCAGGGATAGCACCGAGAAAGCAGCACATTTTTCCTCATCAGGAGATGGGAAGTGTTTTGTTTTTAATGCCAATATTCCATATAATACGGCACGGATAACTAACGTCTCAGAATTCATTTTCAGAAGGGTCTTTGACAATTAATAAACTTATAGTACCATTAACTGTGCCAATGTGTTTTCTCATCATAGTTGCTGCAGCAATCAGGACCCACTGAGTCGAGTCACACGCTCTGATATCCAGATTTATAAGGATATATTTAACAACATTCTCCCAGTCCCAGGTACTCGGAGATATGGGATGTTAGCATTGTTCTTAAACTGCTTCACCAGTAGGGCCCAGCTACATCTCTATCCCTGGTCAAACTCATTTACAAAGTGTTTATGCTCATGGCGCTGGTCTCAGCGCAACTGGTCCAGTCACCACTTATTACGACTGGACAGGATGGTTACATCTGCTAATAATATAATATTTTATGTTTATGATGTAGTTAAGCTGAGCAGACCAGGGGTGTCAGGTCCCTAACTTCCCTGGGGTCTCATGGCATACCCCATGGACCATTGGTTGTCTGTAGTCACTCATTTACCACAATACGTCAAGGTCACCAAGAGTCTTAGAGGATCTGCACTAGCAATGGTTGTTAGTTACAAAAAACCTCATAAAAGGTATCTATCCAGACCATCTCTAGGTGGTCACACAGGGTTTTGGCTTATGCAGAAGTAGATACTATATCTTCTATCTCACTCCACTAGGGCTGCTACTACATTAGCAGCAAGGGTCATGTACATTCCACGGGACCACACCCTAGCGGCTGCAGGATGGTCAAACAAATGAACTTTCCAACATTTTATAAGAACCCATTGCCACACCGGAGGTATTTGCCAAATTCCATTTATGATTTGTTTCATAGTTTCCCCCAGGATGGAAGGGGTCACTATTATTCTCCTTTGATGATTAAAGCATCAGCATTTTTAACAAACGATGTCATGGCTGAATGTATTATTCTTTTTCACTCATCCATGATCAATTGATGCAGTGTGTGACGCCTGGACTCGTATCCGGCATGAAATCACAGAGCTTCAAAGTCTTCACATAGTCACTCACCTGACTCCGAAATGAAATAGTAAGATTAAATGAGAACTAACCAGTTTGAAGTTTGATCTTTATTTTACGATGAGCGATTACGTGCCCATTTCTCCCAACGCTCGTATCATAAAGGTAATCTGGTGGTTCTCAAGTTCTCCCCAATCTTACTATATTCAGGTCAACAACTGTTATCTGTGATTTCACACCGCTGCTTAGCAGTTTGATGCGTATGCATGCTGACAGCCTTCTTCACGTAATCACTCATCGTAACTCCTCATAAAATAAAGATCAAACTTCAAACTGGTATGTTCTCATTTAATCTTACTATTCTTCTGCATTGTGCAGGGCCCTGGTGAGACCAGACCTGGCGTATTGTGTGCAGTTTTGGTCCCCTAATTTGAAGAAGGACATTCTTGCTATTGAGGGAGTGTAGCGTAGGTTCACAAGGTTAATTCCTGGGATGGCGGGACTGTAATATGATGAGAGAATGGAGTGGCTGGGCTTCATTGGAATTTTGAAGGATGAGAGGGGATCTTATAGAAACACATAAAATTATTAAGTGTTTGGCACGCTGGAGGCAGGAAACATGTTCCCGATGTTGGGGGAGTCCAGAACCAGGGGCCACAGTTTAAGAATAAAGAGTAGACCATTTAGAAATGAGATAAGGAAAAACTTTTTCACCCAGAGAGTTGTGAATCTGTGGAATTCTCTGCCTCAGAAGGCAGTGGAGGCCGATTCACTAGATGCATTTAAAAGAGAGATATATATAGCTTATGCCAGGAGTGTGCGGATTTATAAAGATTTTGAGTGCCTCAGCTTTGAGGAAAGATTAGGCAAGCTGGGACTTTATTCCTTGGAGTGCAGGAGGACGAGGGGTGATCTTATAAAGGTGTATAAAATCATGTTCTTGATTCCCCTCCCGACAAGCAACAGGGTCTCTGCGCATCCCTCTGCAAATGAATCCTCAACTTCCTCATCCACAGACCACAGTCTGCTCAAATTGCAGGAATACTTCTTCCTCAGTAACAATCAGTACGGGAGCACCTCAAGGCTGCGTGATCAGCCCCTTGCCATACTCATTCTATACCCATGACTGCGTAGCCGGACGTAGCCGGACGTGCATATTTCCGATGATCTTTCCTGGACCCAGCACACCGATGCAATCATAATGAAAGCACATCAGCGCCTCTGCTTCCTGAGAAAGTTACGGAGATTCGATATGTCAAAGAGGATTCTCATGAACATCTACAGGTGCACAGTAGAGAGCACGCTGACCAGTTGCATCATGGCCTGGTTCGGCAACTTGAACGTCCAGGAGCGGAAAAGACTGCAAAAAGTTGTGACCACTGCCCAGTCCATCATCGGCTCTGACCTCCCCGCCATCGAGGGGATCTATCGGAGTCGCTGCCTCAAAAAGGCAGCCAACATCATCAGAGACCCACACCATCCTGGCCACACACTCATCTCACCCCTGCCATCGAGAAGAAGGTACAGGTTCTGTAACGTCCAGCTTCAGGAACGGCTCCTTCCCAACAGCAAACAGGAAAACACGGCAACCTCAAATAAGCTCTGAACTACAATAGACTATTATTATTGCACTATTGTTGTTCTTTGTGTATATGTGTACATATATATGTGTGTGTGTGTGTGTGTGTTGTTGTGAGCATGTGTGCATATATACACACAGAACATATTTCTCTGTCTCGTTTATCATATTGTTTACAGTGTACTATGTTTACATATTCTGTTGTGCCGCAGCACGTAAGAATTTCATTGTTCTATCTGGCACATATGACAATAAAACACTCTTGACTCTTAGGGGAATCAAGAACTAGAAGGCGAGAGGGGGAAGATTTAATAGGAACCCGAGGGGCAAAGCTTTCCCACAGAGGGTGGGGGGTTTGTAGAAAAAGCTGTCAGAGGCAGGTACCATAACAACATTTGGACAGGTACATGGATACGAAAGGGTTAATGGCATATGAGCCAAATGTGGGCAAATGAGACTAGCTTAGACGGACATAAGTTCATAAGCGATAGGAGCAGAGTAAGTTCATTCTGCCCATCCAGTCCACTCCACCATTCAATCATGGCTGATCTATCTCTCACTCCTAACCCCATCCTCCTGCCTTCTCCCCATAACCCCTGACACCCGAATCTATCTATCTTTGCATAAAATATCCACTGACAGCCTCCACAGTCGTCTGTGGCAATGAATTCCACAGATTCGTCATCCTCTGACTAAAGAAATTCCTCCTCATCGTCTTCTTAAAGGGACGTCCTTTTATTCTGAGGCTGTGCCCTCTGGTCCTAGACTCTCCCACTAGTGAAAACATCCTCTCCACACCCACTCTATCTTCATCTTGCATAAGGCGTGCACAGCCTAAACTTGTCGGACAACTTGTTCTATTTGATCTTATTTGATTGCATTCGTGGAAACAGGGTGGGCACGTGAAGGTTGCAATCTTCCACCCCATCCACTCTATCCAGGCCTTTCACTATTGGGTAAGTTTCAATGAGATGTCCGCTCAACCTTCTAAACTCCAGCAAGTACAGGCCCATTGCCATCAAATGCATCTCAGACAAGTTGGGCCGAAGGGCTTGTTTCCATGGTGTATGACTGACTTGTATTCCTTGTTTCATTGGTCTCATGTCCTGCAAATTGAAAGTCAGAACGCAGGGAGTAAGTAACTTTCTTTATGTTTTTAGGACTTTATGTTTTATGGGGTGGGTGTGGCGGCGCCTAATGGCAGCGGCTCGACTACAGTCGTCCATCTTTTTTTTATTTTTGTCTTGTTAAATGTATGTGTTGAGCCTAGTTTTTATTATTTTTTCAGCTGTATATATGTGGGGGGTGGGGGGGGGGGTATGTGGGGGAAACCGTGAATCTCTTCCCTGTACGGGGACCCGACTTTTTCCCTGTCGGGTCTCCAGTGTCATTGGGCCTAACATCGTGGAACCGGCAGTCTCCGGCCGGGACCAGCCTGAGGACTCCAGTCGCGGAGCCTGCGGACCTGACATCGCGGAATTGGCCGTCTTCGGAGCGGGGAGAGCTATGGTGGCGCTCGGCTGCGACCCAACTCTGGAGCTTCGGAGGCTCCGGCCGCAGGCCCGGTGGACAGGAACATCGGGAGCTCGCAGGTCTCTGGTGGGAGACCACTTTTCGGAGCGCAACTTCTCCCGCTGGAATCGTGGGGTTTAAAGGACACGGAGCCGGGGTCTAACATCACCCCGCGTGGCTTAATGGACACAGGACCTACCATCGCCCGCCGGGGGCTTTAACATCGGAGCCCCAGTTCGCCTAGATGCTGCAGTTGGACTGCTGGACCGCGGGTGAAGAACAAAGGGAAGGAGGTGTTGGAGACTCACTGTGATGGAGGTTTATGTAAACTGTGTAAAGTGTGTGTCTTGGGCTTTATTGTAATGTAAAAACTGTAGAAAATGCAATTTTATTCAAACAACTTGGTATTCTAGGCATTCTATTCTATTCTATTCTATTATGTTATGACAGGTCATTGATCCCTTAAGGGCCTGTTCCACGAGCATGCGACCTGCATGCGGCAAGTGCGACCAAAACGGAAGCGGGGGCCGCGCAGAGGTACGGTGAGCGGCGCGAAGTTGGAGCAAAGTCCGCGGTAAGTTCGCAATACAGAGAGGGGCACGGAGGCACACAGAGAGGGGCACAGAGAGGGTCACGGAGGCACACAGAGAGGGGCACGGAGGCACACAGAGAGGGACACGGAGGCACACACAGAGAGGGGCACAGAGAGGGGCACAGAGAGGGGCACGGAGGCACACAGAGCAGGACACGGAGGCACACAGAGGGACACGGAGGCACACACAGAGAGGGGCACGGAGGTACACAGAGAGGGGCACGGAGCCACACAGAGATGGACACGGAGGCACACAGAGAGGGGCAAGGAGGCACACAGAGAGGGGCACAGAGAGGGACACGGAGGCACACAGAGCGGGACACGGAGGCACACAGAGAGGGACACGGAGGCACACAGAGAGGGACACGGAGGTACACAGAGAGAGGCACGGAGCCACACAGAGAGAGGCACGGAGGCACACAGAGAGGGGCACGGAGGCACACAGAGAGGGGCACAGAGAGGGGCACGGAGGCACACAGAGAGGGACACGGAGCCACACAGAGAGGGACACGGAGGCACACAGAGAGGGGCACGGAGGCACACAGAGAGGGGCACGGAGGCACACAGAGAGGGGCACGGAGGCACACAGAGAGGGGCACGGAGGCACACAGAGAGGGGCACGGAGGCACACAGAGAGGGGCACGGAGGCACACACAGAGAGGGGCACGGAGGCACACAGAGAGGGGCACGGAGGCACACAGAGAGGGGCACGGAGGCACACAGAGAGGGGCACGGAGGCACACACACAGAGAGGGGCACGGAGGCACACAGAGAGAGGGCACGGAGGCACACAGAGAGGGCACGGAGGCACACAGAGAGGGGCACGGAGGCACACAGAGAGGGGCACGGAGGCACACAGAGAGGGGCACGGAGGCACACAGAGAGGGACACGGAGCCACACAGAGAGGGACACGGAGGCACACAGAGAGGGCACGGAGGCACACAGAGAGGGACACGGAGGCACACAGAGAGGGACACGGAGGCACACAGAGAGGGGCACGGAGGCACACAGAGAGGGGCACGGAGACACGACATCAAGGCGGTGCGTGCGGTGTCGAGGCGGCTGCGGGCCGACAGGCCGTTGCCGCGCGGAATTTTGAACACGGCCAGTTTTTCGGAGCCCCGCGCGATGTCGGGACGAGCTCCGCACAACTCCATACGGCTCTGGCGATCGACATGGGACCGGCCCCGCGAGGCCGGATGGCTCAAGCGACCACGTTAGGTCGCGCTTGCCGCATGGAGTCGCATGCTGGTGGGACAGGCCCTTAATGTCCAGGTGAAACACTGCATGAAAAGAGCCTAATACTTGTAGCATCAATCTATCATCATAAAACACTCCCACACACTATTCATAGCTCCGAGCTGCCGTTTAAACTCAAATAGAAAGCCTTCCATTACAATGATAATCATCTCAGGTGGTTGCTACCTGTAAACCTTCGTGGAAGTGGGCCTTGTTTCCCCAAACATTATTCGAGTTTAGAGATGCAGCGCGGGAACAGGCCATTCGGCCCATCGAGTCCGCACCGTCCAGCGACACTAACACTGTCTTGCACACACTAGGGACAATTTACACTTACACCAAGACATTTAACCTACAAACCTGTACGTCTTTGGAGTGTGGGTGGAAACCGAAGATCTCTGAGAAAACCCAGACAGGTCACGGGGTGAACGTACAAACTCCGTACAGACAGCACCCGTGGTCAGGATCAGACCCGGGTCTCCGGCGCTGTAAGGCAGCAACTCTACCATGCTGCCCCATCTTTCTTCTGTTATACAGGACACATGCTATAGCAGAAAGGATGAATATCTGTGCTGTGAGTTTAGTTGTAGTTCAGCGGTGTATGTGTGCTGCCTCCACATCTTATCTCCCCTGATCGCTACTGCAAACAAGTTGGTGTTCATTTGGTGTGTAGAAAGGTCATTGACACAATAAGCTGGAGATATACAATGAACTCAGCGGGACAGGCAGCATCTCTGAAGGGAAGGAGTGGGTCACATTTCGGATCGAGACCCTTCTTCAAACTGAGAGTCAGGGGAGAGGGAGTTTAGAGATATGGAAGGTTAAGGTGTGAAAATTACAGATCAAAGCAGATGCTAAGAAAATGTAGAACGGATCATTGTTGGCTGAGGGGAAGGTGACAACGAGGCAGACAGACAGTAACATTTAATCAGGAGGACAGTAGCACTAGTGGGAGAACTAGGGTAGGGGAGGGATGGAGAGAGAGGGAAAGCAAGAGTTACTTGAAGTTGGAGAAGTCAATGTTCATACCGCTGGGGTGCAAGCTGCCCAAGTGAAATATGTGATGCTGTTCCTCCAATTTGCCTTGGGCTTCACTCATCTGAGGAAGGGCCTCGACCCGAAGAATCGCCCATTCCTTCTCTGCCTGTCCCGCTGTTACTCCAGCATTTTATGGCTATCCACACTCCTCTGAAGATAGACACAAAATTCTGGACTAACGCAACGGGACAGGCAGCATCTTTGGAGAGAAGGACTGGGTGACGTTTTTGGTGGAGACCCTTCTTTCGACCTTGTTTCTCTTTCCTTCGTAGGTGCCTGACCTACTGAGTATTCCCAGAATTATCTATTCCTATTTCCATTTCCAACGTCCACACAGTCCTTTGCTGTTATGATATTGTCACCGACATACTTTTCCATCTGCTGTGCTAAAAGCCTGTCTGGCAAATCATAAACTATCACTGCCCACTATTTCTTGTGCCAACACTTATATTTAGCATCAATAATTACAGAGAGGAGAGATGGCTGATGGTATGCACAAGATGTGAAGAATTCACATCATTAATTTAAGGCAAGCTCATGCAATCTTAGTCTCGTTTGATTCCATTCTTTCACAATTCTGTTGAAGGGTCTCAGACTCGAAAAGCTAACTTGTTTCTCTTTCCATCAATGCTGATTTTTTTACTGCACTTTTTGATGTTTTTAATTTAGATTTCTGGAATCTGCAGTTTTATTTTTGGAAGGTTGCCTAGAGGTTGCCACGTCAGGATAGAAATCAGTCGGAAAGTTGGGCTGAGCATTGGCAGATGGAATTTAACCCTGGCCAGTGGGAGGTGATGCATTTTAGAGGTAGGACATATATGGTAAATTGTTGAGCGCTCAGGGATGTCGACGAACGGCGAGACAAGGGAGTCTCAGTCCAAGTAGATAAATGGCATGTGGACGAAAAAGCTGGAGAAACTCAGCGGGTGAGGCAGCATCTATGGAGCGAAGGAAATAGGCAACGTTTCGGGCCGAAAACCTCACATCAGTCTGAAGAAGGGTTTCGGCCCGAAACGTTGCCTATTTCCTTCGCTCCAGAGATGCTGCCTCACCCGCCGAGCTTCCCCAGCATTTTTGTCTACCTTCAATTTTCCAGCATCTGCAGTTCCTTCTGAGACATAAATAAATGGCATGCTTGCCATTATAGGTCGCGGCATGAAATACAAGAAATGGGACTTTACAAGTGTGAATGAATCAATGAATCAATGAACAATGCTTTATTATTAGCTGTGACATAGCACAGTACCATCCTTTGGTATGGCGTACACAAGGTATGCAAAGAGATGCCACAGAGGACAGAGTTACAGTTCTACCCCCCAATGGTCGCCCTTTGTTATCTGCGGCTCCCCCTCCTCTCCACCCCACCCATACTGCGTCCTCCACCCTCTCAGCCCCCCCCCCCCCCCCACCCCCACGCCGGGTCCCCCTTTATTCTCGGCGACCGTCCGACCACCGGCACCCACCGCCGAACCATCCTCAGCCGCCACACCCTAGACCCAGGCCACCGTCACCCACCCTTGGCCACCACCCCAGCCGCTGGTCCGACCCCGTCTGCGACCGCAACTGCCAGTGCCCACCGTGATGCCCAGTGCCCACCGTGATGCCCAGTGCCCACCGTGACGCCCAGTGTCCACCGTGACGCCCAGTGCCCACCGTGACGCCCAGTGCCCACCGTGATGCCCAGTGCCCACCGTGACGCCCAGTGCCCACCGTGATGCCCAGTGCCCACCGTGATGCCCAGTGCCCACCGTGATGCCCAGTGCCCACCGTGACGCCCAGTGACTACCGTGATGCCCAGTGCCCACCGTGATGCCCAGTGCCCACTGTGATGCCCAGTGCCCACCGTGATGCCCAGTGCCCACCGTGATGCCCAGTGCCCACCGTGACGCCCAGTGCCCACCGTGACGCCCAGTGCCCACCGTGATGCCCAGTGCCCACCGTGACGCCCAGTGCCCACCGTGACGCCCAGTGCCCACCGTGACGCCCAGTGCCCACCGTGACGCCCAGTGCCCACCGTGACGCCCAGTGACCACTGTGTGACCTCATCCTCGACCACCGGCCCGACCTCAAACTTGACCTCCGCCATTACCGGCTCCTCTCCGTGTCGGTCACCCAGAGTGCGTCCGCGGGGACCCAGAGCCCGGCTGCCCCGCGTTCAGACTTCACACGGAGCGTGGTGCGCAGTTGTGGTCACCACAACATGGGAAGGATGCAGGAGGGAACGCAGAGATTCACCAGCTTGCTGCTCGTGGTGGAGGGCTTTAGTTAGGGGGCGTGACTGCGTAGTCTCTTAGATACTTCTATCAGCTCACTCCCTGGGCTACAAGTTTCCTGCATCTTTCACCCAGAGAAGAAATATCAAACACTTGAGGCATTGGTTTAGAGAGACAGGTTGATATCTGGAACAGAGGAGGTGATTAAGCCATCATTGACGGTGGAATCAAATACAATTACGATATCAGTAATATTTAGTGCGACACACCTGGAGGAAACACACATGTTCACAGGGAGAAGATACATACCTGCACCTGACCTTAAACATCACCCATTCCTTCTCTCCAGAGATCCTGCCTCACCGCTGAGTTACTCCAGCATTTGATGTCTACCTTCTCCCCTTGGCTGAACCACTGTCCTTGGCCGTCCCACATTTAAATTTAATTACTACTTGGCAGCTCTGTTGAAGACCCCTCCAACACACGGCTGAGAACTGACAGTGTGGTAATTAGCATGTGCGGCCTTTTTCTGTGAATGTTCCCTTATTCTATTTGTTTCTCCAATTTCTACATACCAACGTTGTCTGGCCTTTTTTTAATTTCCAATAATAGGCAATGTTTGCTGCCTCCTCTGCTACCTGTAACAGCATCACAGGCCGTTTACAGAATCCTGACAACGGGTGCTATCTGTATGGAGTTTGCATGTTCTCCCTGTGACTGTGCAGGTTTTCTCCAGGTGCTCCGGTTTCTTCCCACACTCCCACAGTTAGTGAGGACGGTTGTGAACGATTGCAGCAGGATCTGGATCGATTGGCCAGGTGGGCGGAGGAATGGTTGATGGAATTTAATACAGAGAAGTATTAGGTGTTGCATTTTGGGATGTCTAACAAGGGCAGGACCTACACTGTGAATGGTTGGCCTCTGGGCAGTGTTGTAGAGCAGAGGGATCTAGGAGTACAGGTGCATGGTTCCTTGAAGGTGGAGTCGCAGGTAGATAAGGTGGTCAAAAAGGCTTTTGGCACTTTGGCCTTCATCAGTCTGAGTATTGGGTATAGAAGTTGGGAGGTCATGTTGCTGTTGTATAAGGCGATGGCGAGACCGTGTTCAGAATATTGTGTTCAGTTCTGGGCACCATGTTATAGGAAAGATGTTGTCAAGCTTGAAAGGGTTTAGAAAAGATTTACGAGGATGTTGCCAGGACTAGAGGGTGTGAGCTATAGGGCGAGGTTGAGTAGGCTGGGACTTTATCCCATGGAGCGCAGGAGGATGAGGGGAGATCTTATAGAGGTGTACAAAATCATGAGAGGAATAGATCGGGTAGATGCACAGAGTCTCTTGCCCAGAGTAGGGATATCGAGGAGCAGAGGACATAGGTTTAAGGTGAAGGGTAAAAGATTTCATCAGAATCTGAAAGGGAACTTTTTCACACAAAGGGTGGTGGGTGTATGGAACAAGCTGCCAGAGGAGGTAGTTGAGGCTGGGACTATCCCAATGTTTACAAAACACATGTACATGGATAGGGCAGGTTTAGAGAGATATGGGCCAAATGCAAGAAAATGGGACTAGTGTAGCTGTGACATATTGGCCGGCGTGGGCATGTTTGGCCGTAGGACCTGTTTCCATGCAGTATCACTCAATGACTATGACTCAAAATTGTGTGAGTTTGTAGGTTAATTGGCTTCTGTAAAAAAAAACATCGTCCGTAGTGTATAGGATAGAACTAGTGTCAGGATGATTGTCGGTCGCCACGGACTCTGTGGGCCGAAGGGCCTGCTTCCATGCTGTATATCTCTAGATCAGCTGCTTATAGATAAATGGCCTGATTACAGAGACACAAGAGACAGCAGATGCTGGAATCATGAGCTAAAACAATGTAACTCAGCGGATCAGGCAGCATCTGTGGAGAAAATGGACAGATGCAAAGCATTGTCTGTCCATTTTCGCCACAGATGCTTCTGACCGACTGATTTCTCCAGCGTGTTGTGTTTTGCTCATCTTGTTTACTCTCATTTTCTATTTTCTCCCTTTAGTTTTTTTTTCTTGGGTCATACGGACTAATTTACTTGTTTTTCAAACCCCACCTAATCACGTCATGAAATTTATTTTAGCAACATGGGCGGTCACGGTGTCAAAGCGGTAGAGTTGCTGCCTTACAGCGAATGCAGCGCCGGAGACAAAGGGTTCCATCCCGACTACGGGTGCTGTCTGTACGGAGTTTGTACGTTCTCCCCCGTGACCTGTGTGGGTTTTCTCCGAGATCTTCGGTTTCCTCCAACACTCCAAAGACGGACTGATTTGTAGGTTAATTGGCCTGGTGTAAATGTAAAAGAATTGTCCCTAGTGGGTGTAGGATGGTGTTAATGTGCCGGGATCGCTGGTCGGCGCAGACACGGTGGGCTGAAAGGGCCTGTCTCTAAACTAAACTAAACTAAACTAAACAAAAACTGAACATTATGAGTTATTTCCCTTCATGATCGAATCACACAATTCAGGTCAACCACAAAAGAGTGGCTTTGGCTAAATGAAGAGAGCTGACTTGTCCTAGAGTCATTACACCACAGAAATTTGCCCTTCAGCCCAACTTGCCCATGTTGACCAGGACGCCTCATCTAAGCTAGTCCCGTTTTTCTGCATTTGGCCAATATTCCTCTTAACTTTTCCTATCCATGTACTTGTCTCAACATAATCAAAGACCTATCTCATTCCCCCTTCTCCCCGCTCCCGTCCGGCAGAAGGTGCAGAAGCTTGAAAGCGCGCACCACCAGACTCAGGAACAGCTTCTTCCCCTCTGTTATCAGGCTTCTGAACGGTCCTTCCATAAGCTAGGGTGCTGTCCGATTCACCTCTACCCCATTGCGGACATTGGACTTTGTCTCTGGAACTGATGCGCTACAATGCTGAGAACTATATTCTGCACTCTGTATCTTCCCCTTTGCTCTACCTATTGTGCTTGAGATTGCCTTGATTGTATTTAGGTGAGGTGTTATCCGATCTGATTGATGAGTGCTGAATCTGTGGAATTCATTGCCACAGACAGCTGTGGAGGCCAAGCCGATAGATATTTGTAAGGTGGAGATTGACAGATTTTTGATTAGTATGGGTGTCAGGGGTTATGGGATGAATGCAGAAGAATGAGGGAAAGATAGATCAGCCATGATTGAATGGTGGGGTAGACTTGATGGGCCAAATGGCCTAATTCTGCTCTGAGTTTAGTTTAGTTTAGTTTAGAGATACAGCACGGAAACAGGCCCTTCGGCCCACCAAGTCCGCACCAACCAGCCATCCCCGCATAGTAACACTATCCTACACACACTAGGGATAATGTCTACATTTACACCAAGCCAATTAACCCACAAACCTTTACGTCTTTGGAGTGTGGGAGGAAACCGAAGACCTCAGAGAAAAAACAAACGGGTCACGGGGAGAACGTGCAAACTCCGTACAGACAGTACCCGTAGTCAGGATCGAACCCGGGTCTCCGGTGCTGCAAGTGATGTAAGGCAGCAACTCTACCGCTGCGCCACTGTGACCGCCCTGAGACTCACGAACCTACGGACAGCATGCAAAATACAGATATTCACCGTACCTCAGTACAAGGTGACATTGATAAACCTAAACCTAAAATTATTTCTCATCAACGACAATGTGTGACGGTTGAGGTTCCTGATAATCAATGTCGAAACAAGGAAAATAGGTGCAGGAGTAGGCCATTCACCCCTTTGGGCCAGCACCACCATTCAATATGATCATGGCTGAACATCCCAAAATCAGTAGCCCGTTGCTGCTTTCTCCCCATATCCCTTGATTCGGTTAGCCCGAAGGTGTGTACTCCCATCTCACATCCAGTCCACCAGAGGCTGACGACAAGATCACGAGCTTGTCCCATTGCGAGTCCTTCCGCACCCTCACGTGACTGATGCAGATCAGCAACAAAGTACGCCAGGAATAGGCATCGCAAACACACACGTCACCCAGCAACCAGGCACCTTGTGGGACTGCATTGGCAGTTAAACTCACGCTCTGCTCACCACTCCCTCCACTCACCTGACCCGATGCCAGCTCCATTGGTTAATCTTTTCACTGCAATAAAAGCTGCTGCTAAGCAAAGACACAGCCGGCAAGCCAAGAGTTTGCCAAGGCAGGATTCATGAGCTCACAACAAGAAAATCAAACGCTGCAATGAAAGAAACCTGGGGGGGCAGACGTTTTTTCACAGAGAGGGCGGTGGGTGTGTAGAATGAGCTGCCAGAGGAGGTATCTGATCCCCTTGCAATCAAAGCCAGCATACGGTGCGGTCCTTAGCACCTGGCTCAGCTGTTTTCAATGCCCCTCCTTCCTTCATAAGGTCAGAATCAAAGACATTTACTGGCAATCGTTTTCACATTCACAGAATTATAGAGGCGTACAGCATGGTATAAGGCCCTTCGGTCCACCTTGTTCATGCTGACCAATGTGGCAGACTGTTTAGTTTAGTTTAGTTTAGTTTAGTTTAGTTTAGAGATACAGCGTGGAAACAGGCCCTTCAGCCCACCGAGTATGCACAGACCAGCAATCCCCGCACATCAACACTATCCTACACAAACTAGGGACAATTTACAATTATACCCAGCCAATTAGCCTACAAGCATGCATGTCTTTGTAGTGTGGGAGGAAACTGGAGCACCCGGGGAAAACCCACGCAGGTCACGGGGAGAACGTACAAACTCCATACAGACAGCACCCGTAGTCGGGATCGAACCCGGGTCTCTGGCGCTGTGAGGCAGCAACTCTACCGCTCTGCCTCTACCCGTGCCGCCCAAGTGGGATAATCCTGTTTGCCTACATCCTAGCTTGGTGGGGAATGGAGGGCTATGGATCACGTGCAGACAATGGAGATTAGCTTATCTTGCCATCACGTTCGGACATTGTGGGCCGAAGGGCCTGTTCCTGTGCTGTTCGTAAGTTCAGGTTCACAAGTGATAGGAGCACAATTAGGCCACTCGGCCCATCGTCTACTCCGCCATTCAATCATGACTGATCTATCTCTCCCTCTCAACCCCATTCTCCTGCCTTCTCCCCATAACCCCTGACACCCGTACTGGTCAAGAATTTACATACTGTTGCAGGTTCTAACCAGATATCTGTCCAAATGTCTTTTAAACAATGTATTTTTGGGCGGCACGTTGGCACAGCAGTAGAATTGCTGCTTTACAGCACCAGGGACCCGGATTCAATCCGGGTGTAGGAAGGAACTGCAGATGCTGGTTTAAACCGAAGATGGACACAAAAAGCTGGCATAACTCAACGGGACAGGCAGCATCTCTGGAGAGAAGGAATGGCTGACGTTTCAGGTCGAGACCCTTCTTTGACGGGTACTGTCTGTATGGAGTTTGTACGTTCTCCCCGTGACCTGCGTGGGTTTTCTCTGAGATCTCCGGTTTCCTCCCACACCCCAAAGACAAGTACAGCTTTGTAGATTAATTGGCTTGGTGTACGCGTAAATTGTCCCTAGTGTGTGTAGGGTAGCGTTAGTGCGCGGGGATCGCTGGTCGGCGCGGACCTGGTGGTCCGAAGGGCCAGTTTCCACACTGTATCTCCACACTAAACCGTCAGAAGTGTGAATTCCATCCACAGCTCCTGAGCAAATGGAACTGCCCTAAAATGCTTCAACAGACGCTGTAGATAAGGTTATCAGACACACAGTGCAATTTCCCATAGCCACGATCTCCTCCTATCAAGAAGGGCAGGAGGATTATGGAGACACCTTCCTAAGTCCTACACCCTGACCAGGGACAGTGAAGGGAGAGAGTGGGGTCAGGTTGGGTGGAAAACCAGAGGTACTCTACGTTTGAATAATCTTTATTTTATTGCATTGTAAAACAATTACGAGTAAATCAGGAATCCTTTTTGTAAATGTCTAACTCGCTTAAACCCCTTATCAAGACTTTAGGATTACACATTCTTCACGGAGGTCACAAGGTAGTCTGATTCAGAGTTAAAATGGATTGGAGACAGTCGCAAAATGCTGGAGTAACTCAGTGGGACAGGCAGCATCTCTGGAGAGAAGTAATGGGTGAGGCTTTGGCTCGAGACCCTTCTTCAGAAGGTTAAGGGCCTGTCCCACTTACGTGTCCTTGGCACGCAAATTACGCGACCTCGTGGTCGCGTTGAGGCGAGACTCTTCTTCAGTCTGAAAGAAGGGTCTTGACCCGAAACATCACCCATTGCTTCTCTCCAGAGATGCTGCCGGTTCCGCTGAGTTACTCCAGCATTTTGTGTCTATCTTCAATTTTCTTGGCCCCGCTCTGGGAGTAGGAGTGGGGCCGGATCCGGACTGCAACGGCCGGGAGCCCCAGGTGATCGTTTGCCTGCTTCTGCTGCTGTTGGAGGTGAGACGTTGCGTCGTGCCAGGGTCTTGGGCCTGTCCCACTTTGGCCGTCAGTTACGCCACTGGCCATTGGCGCGCAAAGATTTTGTTCGCTACAAAAATGTCAGAGGCCCGCGCGATGTCGCGCACAACTACATACCCCTCCGCGCTTCTCAGTGGGACTGGCTCCGCGCCGTCATACGATGCCCATGCGCCTCAACGCGACCACGAGCTCACGTAATTTGCGTGCCAAGGACACGTGAGTGGGACAGGCCCCTTATGCATCATGGTCAGTATTAATGCAGTGGGCTGAAGGGCCTGCTTCCTTGCAGTACAACTCAATGACTCTGATCACCCCGAGTGGAAACAGTCAGGAAAACACGTTTGAAGACAGTCTGAAGGGGGGTCTCGATCCGAATCTTGTTTGCTCAAGATTCCAGCATCTGCAGATCTCCAGTCTGAGGAAGGGTCTCGACCCGAAATGTCACCCATTCCTTCTCTCCAGAGATGCTGCCCGTCCGCTAAGTTACTCCGGCATTTTGTGTCTATCTGCTGTGTAAACCAGCACCCGCAATTCCTTCCTTCACATTTTGTCTGTGGTTTTTCATGTCTCTCTTGCATTCACGTGCAGTTTGATTTAATTGCATAGCGTGCAGAACAAGCGTTTCACTGTATTCCTGTCCAGGCAAAAATAAATAAATAAACCGAAACAACCCCTGAAAGACCTTGCAACAGCCACACACTCTTAGCTCTGTGTCAGTGGGGAGTGAGGGGGGTGGGGAACGAGGGGGGTGGGAAACGAGGGGGGTGGGGAAAGAGGGGGGTGGGGAACGAGGGGGGTGGGGAACGAGGGGTGTGGGGAATGAGGGGGGTGGGTTACAAGGGGGGTGGAGAATGAGGGGGTGGAGAATGAGGGGGGGTGGAGAATGAGGGGGTGGGGAACGAAGGGGGTGGAGAATGAGGGGGGTGGGGAACGAGGGGGTGGAGAATGCGAGGTTGGGGAATGAGGGGGGGTGGGGTATGAGGGGGGTGGGGTATGAGTGGGGTGGAGAATGAGGGGGGTGGGGAATGAGGGGGTGGGGAACGAGGGGGGGGTGGAGTATGAGGGGGAGGGGAATGCGGGGTTGGGGAATAAGGGGGGTGGGGAATGAGGTGGGTGGGGAACGAGGGGGTGGGGAACGAGGGGGGTGGGGAACGAGGGGGGTGGGGAATGAGGGGGGTGGGGAATGAGGGGGGTGGGGAACGAAGGGAGTGGGGGGAACGAGGGGGGTGGGGAATGCTTTGCTGCGCTTCAGATGAAGTGAAGTATGAAACCTCGCTTTGTCTGCGGAAACAGAAACCAATTACTTCAACCGTTCAGGAAATTCAGATTTAAACCGAATCAGTCAGCTGCAATGTGCAGGAAGGAACTGCAGATGTAGGCTTACACCAAAGACGCACACAGAGTGCTGGGGCACAGGCAGGTATCGATCCTGTGCTCCATAACCACATATCCTGTTAGACACAGTGCTGGAGTAACTCAGCGGGTCAGGCAGCATCTGTGGAGGAAGTGGATAGGAGATGCTTCAGTTCAGGACGCAACTTGAAACGTCACCTATCCATGTCCTCCACGGATGCTGCCTGACCCGCTGAGTTACTCCAGCACTCTGTGTTTTGCCCGTGAGCACAACAGATGCTCTTCTGGAACAGCACACACACAGTCACCATGTTATGGTGGCATCTTGCTACATCCAAATCTCTAAAAAGTCCAATCTTGTCCCAAGGAGATCCGCAATCTCCTAGAGATCTCCGGTCTCCTACCATCCTCCAAAGACGTACAGGTTCGTAGGTTAATTAGCTTGATATAAATGTACATTGTCCCTAGAGTGTACAGGATAGTGCTAGTGCGGGGGATCATGGTCGGTACGGACCCAATGGGCCAAAGGGCCTGTTTCCGCGCTGTACCTCTAAACTAAAGTAAAGTCAACTAAAACATGGGGAAGGGTCTGAAAGTTGGAGAGGAATGTGAACTGTCAGCCCCCTGCCTTGCAACTGTCCACACAGAGACAGCCAAGAATACAATAGAGACCCAATCCACACAGCACATCACGAGACAGAGGCTCTAGTTTAGCTGTTTCATTATCAGTTGCTGATATATTTAATCCCATTCACAGACAGATGCATCTCCACTCTACGCAGTGCCCCACTGATAACAACCACAGTGTTACACAGAAATAGACCCAGGCCCACTGGCAGTAGTTTTAGTTTCAGAGGCACGACAAGGAAACAGGCCCTTCGGCCCACCGAGTCCGTGCTGACCAGCAATCATCCATAAACTTGTTCTGTCCTACAGTAGGAACAAGGTACAGAAGCCAATTAACCTACAAACCTGCAAGTTTTTGGATTGTGGGAGGAAACCAGAGCACCTGAAGAAAACCCTCATGGTCACAGAGATAACGTACAAACTCCGTACAGACAACACCCGTAGTCAGTATGGAACCTGGGTCTCTGGCGCAGTGAGGCAGCAACTCTACCACTGCGCCACATTACCACCCAGTGTTATAGTGACAGAAGGTAGACACAAAATGCTGGAGTAACTCAGCGGGACAGGCAGCATCTCTGAGAGAAGGAATGGGTGGCGTTTCGGGTCGAGACCCTTCTTCAGACTGATGTCAGGGGAGATCATAGGTGGAACATGGATAGGTGACGTTTCACAGGGTGCTGGAGTAACTCAGCGGGACAGGCAGCATCTCTGGAGAAGGGGAATAGGTGACGTTTCGGATCGCGACTCTTCTTCAGATCAGACTTGCTGCCTGACCCGCTCCAGCTTTTGGTGTCTATCTTTTGTGTAAACCAGCGTCTGCAGCTCCTTCCTACACATTTCCCATTAGTCTGCTGGCCTTTCTTTGTATCATTGATTCCCCATGACTGCCTGCAGTCCACCTTCTGTTCAGCTGCTGTTATGACTGGGCTTTCAACAAGCCTTTCCCTGAGCTACTTCTGCACTGCCAGCATCTCCTGAACACGCTTTCTCTCTTTGCTAGCCTGGCTCTGCGCCCAGTTCTAGTCACCGCCTCCTTTCCGCTCATTACTGGATACGTAAGGCCACCGCCTCTCACACACCCCCTCATGCCGGCTGTCTTAAAGCAAGCCTGTAACCAGTTGTGTAGGAAGGAACTGTGCATGCTGGTTTAAACCGAAGATAGACACACAAGTGCTGGAGTAACTCAGCGGGTCAGGCAGCATCTGTGGAGAACATGGATAGGTGACGTTTCACACAGTGCTGGAGTAACTCAGCGGGGCAGGCAGCATCTATGGAGAAAAGGAATGGGTGACGTTTCACAGAGTGCTGGAGTAACTCAGTGGGATAAGCAGCATCTGTGGAGAACATGGATACGTGACGTTTCACAGAGTGCTGGAGTAACTCAGTGGGATAAGCAGCATCTCTGGAGAAAAGGAATGGGTGACGTTTCGGGTGGAGACCTTCAATAAAGTTGGCATTTTGAACAGGAGGGAAAGGCTTCATTGAACGCCTACAAACACACACACACACACACACAAAGCACAATGGAGGCTGCAGGAATATCTGAAAGTTCCTGTATTTTCTTGCTTGGCGACTACCTTAAGTTCAGCAGAGTTTGGGTTGGTTTCTCTGGAAGGTCGGGGATTGAGGGGAGACATGATGGAAGTACATAAAGTTACGAGAGGCATAGATGGGAGAGGCAGTCAGGCCCCTTATCCCCAGGGTGGAAATATAGTTTCAGCAGAGGTCAGATATACATGGATAGTTTTCTTGGAGTCTGACGGGGGGATGGGACTGACATTATATCACATTATGAGAGGCATGGTTATAAAACATCTCTGGGCTGCATGAAAAGGAGACCTCCTCTCTCCCCACCCCCCATCCCCTTCAACGCCCATTCATTTCCCTCCAGATGCTGCCTGACCCACGAGAGGTGAATTGCCAGATGCACCGAAACAGACGATGTTACTGTGTGTGTATGTGTATGTGTATATCTGTGTGTGTATGTGTGTGTGTATGTGTGTGTGTGTGTGTGTATGTGTGTGTGTCTATGTGTGTGTGTCTATGTGTGTGTGTAGATGTGTGTATGTGTGTATACGTGTGTATGCGTGTGTGTGTATATGTATGTGTATATGTGTGTGTATGTGTATATCTGTGTGTATGTGTGTGTGTATATGTGTGTCGTGTATGGGTGTGTGTGTGTATATATATGTGTGTGTGTGTGTGTATGTATGTATGTGCGTGTGTATGTGTATGTGCGTGTGTATGTGTGTGTGTGTGTGTGTGTATGTGTATGTGTGTGTGTGTGTGTGTGTGTGTGTATGTGTCCATCCTCAGCAAACCTCGAGGGACAGTGAGTGCGCGCCTCTAAATCCTTCACAGTTTATAAAACAGAGGGCGGGTCTTTAATATTTTCCCCTTTTGCTGCTCGGAGGAGTGTCGGTTGGTGGAAGTGTTTCAGGGTAACGGCGAGCAAGGTTGCATGGTGGTTTTGTGCCGCTGCGGGGAGGCTAGTGGTGCTTTAAGGCTGGAACCCGCCTCGCTTGCTGCTGCTGCTGCTGTTGCTGCTGCTGCTCTCTCTCTCTGTCCGGCCTATATAAGCGCGTTTGCTCGCTCTGCCAGACGTTGCCGACTCGACTTTCTTCACCTCCTCCTCCTCGTCGGTGTCGGTGGTGGAACATGGCGGCTCTGTGCAACATGTTGCTGAGGGCGAAGCGCAGATGGTGCATCCTCAGCCTGGCGGGATGGAGGCGGCAACAGCAGGTAGGCAGGTAGGTGGGAGGGTGGGAGGCAGGTAGGTAGGTAGGTAGGTAGGTAGGTAGGTGGGAGGCAGGCAGGCAGGCAGGTAGTGCAACATCTGGCAGCCAGCGAGTGTAGCAATTTGCGGTCCCCGGGAAACTGTTACATTACCCGCGCCTGCACGGTAGGCGGAGGTGCCAATGCAGGCAGGCGCTGCACCAACACACACACACATCCTTGACCTTGCCCTTGTCCCTTCACCGCTGCCAGGACTCATGCAGCAGACAGACACACATCCTGACCTTGTCCCTTCACCACTGGCAGGACTTATGCGACACACACACACAGGCACCCCTCTCGCCTGGACACCGCTGCAGACATTTCTATTTTGGCTCTAAGAAGTCTGCTTCATCGTGTGCCATGACCTTTCTTTCATTCTGTGGTTAGACTGGAGGTTATGCGAGGCCAGCGAGCCGTGCAGCACGGAAACAGGCCCTTCTGCCCACCTTTTCCATGCAGCTTTCTTTGGAGAGTGCGGGGCGGAGGTGTGACTTTAATGGGGTCCCACATTTCACTTTTATCTCCCCCCCCCCTTACACCCACTTCACTCCCACCGGCCCCAAATTTCACTCCTCCTGCTCTCTCCTTTATTTGACACCCCTCTGACCCCTTTGGACATTATATCCTTGCACTCACATCCTGCTCGCTAGCTTTGCCTTTCAGTCCTTTCCTTATGTGACCCTTTACCTTTCACCTCCTAATAATAAACATTAATGTTTAGTGTTTTCTGAGTCATTCGTAACTGTATGTCATGTTGCTACTTGTGGGCAGAGCACCAAGGCAAATTCCTTGTATGTGAATACTTGGCCAATAAACTTCTTACACCAGCCTTGGTCTCTTCATCCACCCATCTGCCATTCACCCCTCCCCCCCCACCTTTCATGTGTATCCACCTATCACTCACCAGGCTTTGTTCTGCCCCCACCTCGTTTTTCCCAGCCTTCCCACCAGCGTGAGGAGGGGTCCCGACCCGAAATGTCGTCAGTCCATTCCCTCCACACGTGCTGCCTGACCCGCTGGCTTACTCCAACACTTTGTGTTCTGCTCTGAAATTCAGACAATTGCAATTAAAAGGTCATAAGGTCAGTTATAAGAGTGATACAGGAAACATGCCCTTCAGCCCAACTTGCCCATACTGGCCAGCATGTCCCACATACCAGCATTTGGTCCATGCCTGGGCTATCCATGTACCTGTCTAACTGTTTCTTAAACTTTGGGATAGACCCTGCCTCAACTACCTTCCCTGGCAGCTCGTTCCATACACCCACCACCCTTTGTGTGGAAAAAGTTATCCCTCAGATTCCTATTAAACTTTTTTTTCCCTTCATCTTAAACCTCTGCCCCTGGTCCTCGATTCCCCTATTCTGGGCAAGAGACTGTGCATCTATTCCTCTCGTGACGTTATACACCTCTATAAGATCACCCCTCATCCTCCTGCGCTCCAAGGAATAGAGACCCAGCCTGTTCAACCTCTCCCTGTAGCTCGCACCCACGAGTCCTGGCAACATCCTCAAAAATCTTCTCTGTAGCCTTTCCAGTTTGACATCTTTTCCAAGAACATGGTGCCCAGAACTTAACATAATCTTCTAAATGTGGCCTCACCGACGTCTTGTATAACTGCAACATGACCTCCCAACTTCTATACTCCAGTTTCTTGCATCTGCACTGCCACAGTGGCGTCTACCCAATGCAGAGTCCACACTCCCAGCGCTTTAGAGACTGACGGAGCTCAGCCGAGCCTGAGAAGGTGCCCTCTGCATCTGAGCTCTCACCCTCGTGGCCAAGTGGGAAGAAAGCAGTGGACCTCGCCTTCAGTAACAAACTACCAGTGGGTCGGGCAGCGTCTGTGAAGGCAATGATGGGCAGTCGACGTTTCGGGTCATGCTCCTTCCCCTGCACTAAAAGAGTGGTGCTGTATAGAATCGCGATGTGAATGGACAGTGTGAAATATTTTACCCAGAGTAGGGGAGGTGAGAACCAGAGGACAGAGTGTTATGGTGAGAGAGGAAAGCTGTACTAGTTCATAAGTGTGGGTGGCCTTCTTCAGACTGAGAGTCGGGAGAGGGAGACATAGAGACACGGAAGGGTAAGGTGTGAACACGAGGGATAGAAGGGGACGATGAATAAGGAGAATGTAGAACAGAACAGATTGTCTGAGGGGAAGGTGACAACGAGGTGTACAAAGTAACAATTAAACAGGAGGAAAGTGAAACTAGTTGGAGAACTAGCATGGGGGAGGGATGGAGAGAGAGAGAGGGAAAGCAAGAGTTGCTTGAAGTTAGAGAAGTCAATGTTGACACTGCTGTGGTGTAAGCTGCCCAATTGGAGATAAGGATAGGAATGATTAGGAGGGATGGAGTCCAAATGCACCTTTCTGGCACTAGCCTGGCTGGCAGGGAGAAGGTGGGCCAAAGGGCCTGTTTCTGTGCTGTACAGCACAGTCGATGACTTACTATAAAGGTGGTAACATATGTCTTCCTGACTTAGTGGTGAATCTGCGGAATTCTTTGTCACAGACGGCTGTGGAGGCCAAGTCAATATTTTTCAGGCAGAGATAAATAGATTTTTGATTAGTGCGGGTGTCGGGGGTTATGGGGAGAAGGCAGGAGATTGGGGTTAGGCGATCAGCCATGCTTGGATGGCGGGATAGACCTGATGGGCCGAATGGTCTAACTCTGCTCCTGTGCCGTATGAACTTGTGTATAACCTACCGTAGTCACGGACAGCCACACCAAGTTTGTAAATAATACCTGGTCCTTGGCAAAGATCCATGAACTGGCTGACCCTGCCTGCCTGCCAGCTTTCCTTACGCAGTTCACGTGTGGCGACACTTGTGTTTCCAGTTCCAGCCTCTCTGACCTTGTATCAGACATGAAGCTAATGGTAGGGTCTGGTACTGGTACTCTGGTACTCAGATGAAATGCTGAGGCTCTATAAGGCGCTGGTCAGGCCATATTTGGAGTATTGTGAGCCGTTCTGGGCCCAATATCTGAGGAAGGATGTGCTGGCTCTGGAGAGGGTCCAGAGGAGGTTTACGAGAATGATCCCAGGAATTAGTGGGTTAACATATGATGAGCATTTGACAGCACTGGGCCTGCACTCGCTGGAGTTTAGAAGGATGAGGGGGGGGGACCTCATTGAAACTTACCGAATTGTCAAAGGCCTGGATAGAGTGGATGTGGAGAGGATGTTTCCACTCCTGGTAAAGCCTAGGACCAGAGGTCACAGCCTCAGAATTAAAGGATGTTCTTTTAGCAAGGTGAGGAGGAATTTGTTTAGTGAGAGTGTGGTGAATCTGTGGAATTCATCGCCACAGAAGGTTGTGGAGGCCAAGTCAGTGGATATTTTTTTTAAGGCAGAGACAGATAGATTCTTGATTAGTACGGGTGTCAGGGGTTATGGGGAGATGGCAGGAGAATGGGGTTGAGACGGAGAGATAGATCAGCCATGATTGAATGACGGAATAGACTTGCTGGGCCGAATGGCCTGATTCTGCTCTTATCACCTGTGAATGAGTGCTGACATCCACATACCAACTGGGGGGGGGGGGGGGGGAGAAAGAACGTGAGCATTCACTTTATCCGTGCCCCTTATGATCTTGTAACCTTCTCGGCTCCAAAGAAAATAAAGTCCCAGCCAATGTAACCTCTCCTCCTAGACCTATGTGATCTCCCAGTTGCCCTACACTTTTATGCCCCCTCCCATTCCCACACTGACCTTTCTGTCCTGAACCTCCTCCATTGTCAGAGTGAGGCCCAGCGCAAATCTGAGGAACAACACCTCATATTTCACTTGGGCAGCTTACACCCCAGCGGTATGAACATTGACTTCTCTAACTTCAAGTAGCCCTTGCTTTCCCTCTCTCTCTCCGTCCCTCCCCCATCCTAGTCCTCCCACCAATCTGACCTTCCCCCTGATTAATTTTACTGTTTGTATATATTGTCACCTTCTCTTCAGCCAACAATGCTCCATTTACCTTGAGCACTGCCTGCTTTGATCTGTTGTTTTCACACCTTCCCCTTCCATATCTCTCTGTCTCCCGGGGGTACACAAAAGGCTGGAGAAACTCAGCGGGTGCAGCAGCATCTAAGGAGCGAAGGAGATGGGTGACGTTTCGGGTCGAGACCCTTCTTCAGACTGGTCAGGGATCAGGGAAACATAGATACAGACGATGATGTGGAGAGATAAAGAACAATGAATGAAAGATATGCAAAAAAGTATCGATGATAAAGAGAACAAGCCATTGTAAGCTGTTTGTGGTGTGAAAATGAGAAGCTAGTGCGACGAGAGAGGGAGAGAGGGAGAGAGGGAGAGAGAGGGGGAGAGAGGGAGAGAGGGAGCCCCACTATAGATGAGGCTCACACCAGGGTCTCCTCCATACCCCGCAACACTGCCCTCTCTCCCCATTCCCCCACTCGCAACAAGAGCAGAGTCCGCATGGTCCTTACCTTTCACCCCACCAGCCGTCAAATACAACACATAATCTTTCGCCACCTCCAACGTGACCCCTCCACTCGCCACATCTTCCCATCTCCCCCCGTCTGCCTTCCGCAAAGACCGCTCCCTCCGCAACTCCCTTGTCAATTCTTCCCTTCCCTCCCGGTCTACCCCTTCCCCGGGCACTTTCCCTTACCCGCAAGAAATGCCACACTTGTCCCTTCACCTTCTCCCTCCACTCCTTTCAGGGACCCAAGCAGTCCTTCCAGGTCCGAAAGAGGTTCACCTGCACCTCCTCCAACCTCATCTGCTGCTCCAGATGCCAGATGATCTATATCGGTGAGACCAAGCGGAGGCATGGCGATTGTTTCGCCGAACACCTCCGCTCGGTCTGCAATAACCAACCCGACCTCCCGGTGGCTCAGCACTTCAACTCCCCCTCCCATTCCACATCCGACCTCTCGGTCCTGGGCCTCCTCCACGGCTAGAGTGAGCAACACCGCAAGTTGGAGGAACAGCACCTCATATTCCGCTTGGGGAGTCTGCATCCTCTGGGCTTGAACATTGAATTTTCTCAATTCTGTTAACCCTTGCTGTCTCCTCCCCTTCCCACCTCTCCCTCAGCTCTCGTGCCCTGGCATTCCCTCTCTCTCTATCTCTCCCCCACCCTAGTCGCACTAGCTTCTCATTTTCACACTATCTCCTTCGCTCCTTAGATGCTGCTGCACCCGCTGAGTTTCTCCAGCCTTTTGTGTACCCTCGATTCTCCAGCATCTGCAGTTCCTTCTTTAACACAAATCTCTCTGTCTCCCTCTCCCCTGACTCTCAGTATGAAGAGGGGTCTGGACCTGAAACGTCACCCATCCCTTCTCCCCGGAGATGCTGCCTGTCCCGCTGAGTTACTCCAGCACCTTTGCGTCTACCTCCTTATAACTCAATTGTTCCCTGTAATAAAACTACAGGATAAGCAGAGTCTGAGGAGTGGGTCACTGATCAGAAGCATTTAATAGAAACATAGAAAATAGGTGCAGGAGGAGGCCATTCGGCCCTTTGAGCCAGCACCGCCATTCATTGTGATGATAGCTAATCTCTCTCTGGCTGATCAATGTGTTCTCAGCAATGTATTTCTGATTAACATAGGTACATACTTAAAGTGGTACATAGTCACACATGACGTGGACTTGATGTGCTGAAGGATTTGTTTTTGTGCTCCGACTCTCTGACTCCAACTCCAGCACCTGCACTGTTTTGAATGTTGAACCTTTACTCATGTGAGGGGACTGTGTACTGTTAATGGCAAGGCTCTTCCCAGCATTGATGTGCAGAGGGTTCTCTGGGTCGAAGAGCCTAACTCCGTGAGAGTGGCTGGCAACACACAAGTAGATAGAGTGGCAAAGAAGGCCTGCGCTGTGCTTGCCTTAATCAGTAGAAGACAGACACAGAATGCGGGAGTAACTTTGCGGGACAGGCAGCATCTCTGGAGAGACGGAATGGATGATGTTTTGGGTCGAGACCCTTCTTCAGACTGATCAGGGCTCTCACTTAACTTTTTTTCCCTGTTGCCAGCTGGGCAACCTTGACAGCTTTTTAGGTTGCCAAATGACAGTGAAATTAGGTGGTCATTTAAGATGGTTTGCATGACGCGTGTGATAATGTGCTCGGACGAAGTGCGTAGTTACCAGTCGGAATTATGCTCAATGAAGCATCAAGAAGAAGAACTGCAGATGGTGGAAAATCGAAGGTAGACAAAAGTGCTGGAGAGAGAGCAGATCTATGGAGAGAGAGGCAGAGGCTGAGTCTGAGAGAAACGTTGCTTATTTCCTTCGCTCCAGCTGCTGGCCGCGTCCGCTGAGAGAAGAGAGACATGAGAGCAGCAGAGTTCTTTCCTCAGTGGTTGGAGCGTATGATCAACCTATGAGGACCACATATATGCTTAACCATGCAGAGAGATGAAGCAGAAGGACTGAAATTACCATGATGGCCATAGCATGGGTCGTTATTGCTAGAAACACTCTGGCTTCCCACAGAATTTATCCATAACAAAATATACAGGTTGCAAGGAAATTTCTCTCGCCAGAGAATAGAAAACCGACTATACCCATCTGACAGGTTAAACATTACCCTAACTGACAAGAGATGGACAAAGGACATAACTGCAGCAAATGTTCTTTTGGTAGAGAAAGGTGCCAGGGAGAGAGCATCCTGATCAAACATAGTCAATGAAGAGAAGCACAATAGGGTCAGGGAGAGAGATCAGTGCGGGGTGGAGAGATGGCGGGGGGGGAGAGAGAGGCAATCGAGAGAGAGAGGAATTAGTAGTGTTGGAGAGAGTGGGGGATGTCAGTGGTGTTGAGGGGGGATCAGAGGGATGGAGGGGAGAGAGAGAAATGAGAAGTGGGTGAGGCAACATCTATGGAGCGAAGAAATGGGCAGGGTCGAGAGACTGAGAGGGTGGAGAGAGATGAGAGAGACAGTGTGGATTGAGAGAGAGAGAGAGAGAGAGAGGGGGATCACTTATAGGATGAGGGGGATCAGTATGGGATGAATGAGGGGATCAGTACAGGAGAATGAGAGAGATCGAGAGAGTGGGAGATCAGGATGGAGGGGGGAGGATAGAGAGAGAGAGATCAGTGCGAGAGAGAGGGTCCCAGAATAAGAGAGAGAGAGAGAGAGAGAGAGAGAGAGGTCAGTGAGAGAGAGAGAGAGAGAGAGAGAGAGAGAGAGAGAGAGAGAGAGAGCCAATGAGAGAGAGAGAGAGGAGAGAGAGGAGAGAGAGAGAGAGAGAGAGAGAGAGGTGAGAGAGAGAGCTCAGAGAGAGCCCCGCAAGAGAGAGAAACGTCAGAGAGAGAGAGCTGAGTTAGAGAGAGCCGGGCAAAATGGCTCGGCGTTTAGAGGCAGAACCGAGAATCCTGATTGTCTATTGTCTAGAGATGAGAGGTTACATTTGTAGTATTTCGACCCCATTACAGGAGGATGCGGAGGCTTTGGAGAGGAGAGAGGAGGTTTATGAGAGAGAGCCTGGATTAGAGAGAGACAGGAGAGAGGTTGGAGAGACTGGGAAACGCCGGAGGTAGAGGGAAGACCTGATGGAAGTATTTAAAATTGCTTGAGGCCTAGATAGGGTAATATTCAGAACCTCATTCCCAAGGTGAAAATGTCAAAGACTGTAGTCTTTGACATTTAGTGCAAGGTAAAGTAATAAGGTCATAAGTGATAGGTGTAGAATTAGGCCATTCGAACCACTCCAAAGACTTGCAGGTTTGTAGGTTAATTGGCTTGATAAATGTAAAAATTGTCCCTAGTGGGTGTAGGATAGTGCTAATGTGCGGGGATTGCTGGTCGGCACGGACTCGCTGGGCCGAAGGGCCTGTTTCCGCACTGTATCTTTAAACTAAACAAATGTCCACTCTGGCATTCAATCATGGCTGATCTATCTCCCCCTCCTAACCCCATTCTCCTGCCTTCTCCCCATAACCTCTGATACCTGTACTAATTAAAAATCTATCTATCTCTGAGAAATATCCATTGACGGCCTGCACAACCTTCTGTGGCAAGAAATTCTACCGATTCACCACCCTCTGACTATAGAAATCCTCCTAATCTCCTTCCTAAAAGAACATCCTTTAATTCTGAGGCTATGACCTCTAGTCTTAGACTCTGCCACTAGTGGATACATCCTCTCCACATCCACTCTATCCAGGCCTTTCATTATTCGGTAAGTTTCAATGAGGTTCTCCCTCATCCTTCTAAACTCCAGCGAGTGCAGGCCCAGTGTCGACAAATGCCCATCATAGGTTAACCTACTCATTCCTGGGATCATTCTTGTAAACCTCCTCTGGACCCTCTCCATAGAAACATAGAAAATAGGTACAGGAGTAGGCCATTCGGCCCTTCGAGCTGATCATCCAACTCAGTATCCCATACCTGCCTTTTCTCCATATCCCCTGATCCCCTTAGCCATAAGGGCCACATCTAACTCCCTCTTAAATATAGTCAATGAACTGGCCTCAACTACCTTCTGCAGCAGAGAAATAGTAAGATTAAATGAGAACTTACCAGTTTGAAGTTTGATCTTTATTTTATGAGGAGTTACGATGAGCGATTACGTGAAGAAGGCCGTCAGCCCGCATGCATGTCAACCTTCAAAGCAGTGGTGTGAAAGCACAGAATAACAGTTGTTGAACTGAATATAGTAAGATGCGAGAGACTTTTAATACCAGCTGATCTTTTATGAGGGTTGGAAGCGGTGGGCACGTAATTGCTCATCGTAACGCCTCATAAAATACAGATCAAACTTCAAACTGGTAAGTTCTCGTTTAATCTTACTATTTCACTTCGGAGTCACGTGAGTGACTACGTGAAGACTTCAAAGCTCTGTGGTTTCATGCCGTGGGCACAAGTTTCATGCCGTGGACACCAGACTGATTCCTGGGATGGCACGACTTCCATATGAAGCAAGACTGGATAGACTTGGCTTGTACTCGCTGGAATTTAGAAGATTGAGGGGTGATCTCATAGAGACTTACAAAATTCTTAAGGGGTTGGGTCGAAGGCTAGATGCAGGAAGATTGTTCCCGATGTTGGGGAAGTCCAGGACAAGGGGTCACAGTTTAAGGATAAGGGGGACGTCTTTTAGGACCGAGATGAGAAAATCGTTTTTCACACAGAGAGTGGTGAATCTGTGGCATTCTCTGCCACAGAACGTAGTTGAGGCCAGTTCGTTGGCCATATTTAAGAGGGAGTTGGATGTGGCCCTTGTGGCTGAAGGGATCAGGGGGTATGGAGAGAAGGCAGGTACAGGATACTGAGTTGGATGATCAGCCATGATCATATTGAATGGCGGTGCAGGCTCGAAGGGCCGAATGGCCTGCTCCTGCACCTAATTTCTATGTTTCTAAGTCCAAGCCAAGCTCTGTATAGGTTGACCAAGGATGAGAGATAAGAGCATTCAGACATGACAATTTTTGAAAACATGCTGATGCTTTAATGGACAAATCATAATAATAGTAGATTCTCTCATCCAGGGAAACTGCGTAACAGAACTTAAAACGGTGTCAGTAAAGGCCCTTGGTCTGGCAACGGGTTTATTATAAAACCTTTGAAAAGTTCTCCTGACCATCCTGCGGCTGCTGGTATTTGGTCTAGCGGGACATCCATTGTCCTCGCTGTTGACGTTGATGCTGCCCTGGTGGAGTGAGATTTAAAGTAATCAGTATCAACTCCTGCATATGTCAGGACCTGTTTCAACCACCTGGAAATGGTCTGAACTGAAACCTTATTGTGCGGTTTCGTAAAACTAACAAATAATGCTAGTTCCGAGCCCCTGAGGCTTTTAGTGACCTTTATATGAAGTTGCAGGTGTGTTACCACACATAGCCAGATGTCCAAGGGGTAAGCCGCAAAAGACAGCTTGAGTCCGGATATACCTGGTCTGCCTTGCTTGACTAGGTCATACATGTAGAATGTGATGCCATGGGCAGATATGATCATTCTGTCCTGTCGGAGTTTGTATAAAGACTGGGCCCGTTGCGCTGACATCAGCGCCATGAGCATCACTACTTTGTATGTCAGCTGGGCCAGGGACAGGGATGTTGCCGGCGTCCACCGGCGGAGCAGAGTTAACAGAGTTAATCCCGTATTTCAGTATATCTGGGCCTGGGAGGTTTCGTGTTGAAGATGCCCTTCATGAACCTGGACACTAGAGGGTGTGACGCAACAGGTTGTTGTCCTGATCTAGGCCCCAGATATGCCGATAGTGCACTTCTGGCACAATGAATAGCACTATAACTCAACTTCTCTTCAAAAAGTTTGGAGAGAAACTCGTCGTTTATGTGTGCTGAGTCATACGATATATGGGCTCGAGTACAGTACTCTTCCCATTTCCTGATATGGGAAACGTATAGTTTCTTCGTACTGTCTCTCCAGGCTGCAGCCAGTATATCCACCCTGCGTTCAGTCAATCTGAGCCCCAGGAAAGGTCTTCTCAGATTCAATAATTTTATTTTGGTCATGGAGAGGATGTTTTGCCTCCCCCCTGTTACAGGGTGGATTGCAGATGCTGCCTGGGGGATGGCCATAAAGGCTGATCATACCCCAAAATAGAGAACCATGGCTATGCCGGCCAGCCTGGGTTTATCAGGAGGCCTAGAGCACGTCTTGCCTTACCATGAGCAAGCATTGACTGATGAAGGCAGAACGGGGGAAATGCATAAAGCACATCCTTCCCCGGAGTTGCGGGAGTACCTCTGCCTATGGGCCGTGCACGCGTGCAACATGCTTGCTAACTGGTGATCTGGGCTGCACGCAGACAATACGATATCCTTTGTCCATACCGGTTGTATTCCTTGCAATTCCTCAGTGTAAATGAGGTTGCCTATTGACATAGGCTATGGCCTTGATTCACCCTTGTAATTAAATGAAGCTGCTGCTGTGATGTTGTTAATTAATGTTGAACATGCAGGTGATGCATATTCACGCAGTTAGTCTTTGACCCATTGTGCACGCCCATTAACTCTAGGTGGTTACTTGTACCATAAAGGAACTAGTGACTCTTGCGTCTTCTGTAATGCCAAATTTTTAATATATTGCAAAGGCTTAAAAATAGCAAATTCTCCAACCTGTGAATGGTGCACACCCTTATTTTCTAAAGAAACCATATCCACCTACCTTCGTGGTTGTTGGTGGCTTCGTAGAATGAATTCCCGTCCCCGAGCTCTGGGGGGTAGAGCTGCTGGAGTATTCCAGGTGTGTATTTTGGTGGTGGGCCGGCCTTGGCCATGCCCTAAAAAAGACTTTGGTTCGTAATTGTCCTTCACGCTGCTACCAGCTTCAGGGAAACGATTGCTGCTGGTAGAAGCTTAGGGATGTTGCCACCGGTAAGCTGAAGCTCTGTTGGCTGATGAAGCCTGGATTAGCCCCAAGGCTTTCGCCTCGTCATCCATGTCTTTGACCTGGTTGGGTAGGTTTTCACCAAATAGGTAGTTGTACGTTACTAGATTTACATAATGCTGCAAATTTTGGATTGAGGGTGGGGCGATGGGCATTTTTTCGGTAGCAGTTGATCTCGAAGTGCAGGTTGCATAGTATAGACAGCGCGTCTTGTTGGTCATCCGACAAAGGAAGTCCATTCACTGATGTGGCAAATGCTGTGATGCCTGAAGCCAGCAGGCCCCGAATTTTCGGGAGTTTTACCTCCTGGTTCCTTATGCCTCCACCCAGATGATTCCATATTGAGCTGTTGACAGCCAGCACGCGTAAAGATGCACATTTGATGGGTGTGTGATGCCTCATGGCCGTGTCCACCATTACTTCCTCTTGAAGCTGGTGTGAGGCCAGATAGTTGATATTTGCCGTCAGTTCTTCTTCGAGCAGCTCTCCAGTTTGCGATGGCATCGCAAGCTTCGATGCTATGGCGAGAGTATCTGTTTCTTGCTGCATGTGCATCTTAGTATGCACACTGGACATATTGCCAAACTCTGAGTCAGCCCACAACTGACTATGGATGCTCCCCTCCTCAAAGAGGGAGACGTCTAACAGCCCTGTATCAGGCGCTGCCTCGGGCTCTCTCGGAGACCCTGATATACTCCTTAGATCTGAGTTATATCACGTTGGAGCATCCTCTCCCTGAGGTGCTCCATTCGTGACAGGTGTCCACCGACGCTGTCCATTGTGGGAGATGCACCCTTCTGGCCTGACTCATCTGAGTCTATAGGCCTCTCAGACTTCTGCTTGGCTTTCCTCACCCTTGGGATAGCCACGGTACTCTGCAGAGACACCAAATCTGCAGTCGCTGGAATTGTCATCAGTGACTGGGGTGGTGGTTGGTGGCCCGCGGTCTTCTGTAACAGGTCTGCCCGTGGACCATCTTGTCTTCATTTTGTCCATATTTTTCGTTCAACTTGTAGCAACCCTGCAAACAAGCTTGCACCAGTCTGGTGAACCTTCTCTGTACTCCCTATATGGCAAGAATGTCTTTCCTCAGATTAGGAGACCAAAACTGTACGCTATACTCCAGGTGTGGTCTCACCAAGATCCTATTCAACTGCAGTAGAACCTCCCTCCTCCTATCATAGAATCATAGAAAATAGGTACAGGCGTAGGCCATTCGGCCCTTCGAGCCTGCACCGCCATTCAATATGATCATGGCTGATCATCCAACTCCTGTACCTGCCTTCTCTCCATACCCCCTGATCCCTTCAGCCACATGGGCCGCATCTAACTCCCTCTTAAATATAGCCAATGGACTGGCCTCAACTACCTTCTGCGGCAGAGAATTCCACAGACTCACCACTCTGTGTGTGAAAAAAGATCTTCTCATCTCGTTCCTTTTGCTATGAATGCCAACATACCATTCGCTTTCTTCACTGCCTGCTGCACCTGCATGCCTACTTTCAATGACTGGTGTACCATGACACCCAGGTCTCGTGGCATCTCCCCTTTTCCTAATCGGCCACAATTCAGATAATAATCTACGCTTCTGTTTTTGCCGCACATAACCTCACATTTATCCGCATTATACTGCACCTGCCATGCATTTGCCCACTCATCCAGCCTATCCAAGTCACCTACAGCCTCCTAGCATACTCCTCACAGCTAACACTGCCCCCCAGCTTCGTGTCATCCGCAAACTTGGAGATGTTGCATTCAATTCCCTCATCCAAATCATTAATATATATTGTAAATAGCTAGGGTCCCAGCACTGAGCCTTGCGGAACCCCACTGGTCACTGCCTGCCATTCTGAAAAGGACCCGTTTACTCCTACTCTTTGCTTCCTGTCTGCCAGCCAGTTCTCTATCCACATCAATACTGAACCCCCAATACCGAGTGCTTTAGGTTTGTATGCTAATCTCTTATGTGGGACCTTGTCGAAAGCCTTCTGGAAGTCCAGATATAACACATCCACAGGTTCTCCCTTATCCACTCTACTAGTCACATCCTCAAAAAATTCTATAAGATTCGTCAGACATGATTTACCTTTCATAAATCCATGCTGACTTTGTCCAACGATTTTACCGCTTCCCAAATGTGCTGCTATCCCATCTTTAATAATTGACTTTAGGATTTTCCCCACTACCGATGTTGGACTAATTGGTCTGTAATTCCCCGTTTTCTCTCTCTATCCCTTTTTAAAAAATGGGGTTACATTAGCTACCCTCTCAAATCGGCCTCAATACTGTACTCAAATCCTTTTGCTATGAATGCTAACTTACCATTCGCTTTCTTCACTGCCTGCTGCACCTGCATGCCTTCTTTCAATGACTGATGTACCATGACACCCAGGTCTCGTGGCATCTCCCCTTTTCCTAATCGGCCACAATTCAGATAATAATCTACGCTTCTGTTTTTGCCGCCAAAGTGGATAACCTCACATTTATCCGCATTATACTGCACCTGCCATGCATTTGCCCACTCACCCGACCTATCCAAGTCACCTTGCATCCTCCTCACAGCTAACACTGCCCCCCAGCTTTGTGTCATCCCCAAACGTGGAGATGTTGCATTCAATTCCCTAGTCCAAATCATTAATATATATTGTAAATAGCTGGGGTCCCAGCACCGAGCCTTGCGGTACCCCACTAGTCACTGCCTGCCATTCTGAAAAGGACCCGTTTACTCCTACTCTTTGCTTCCTGTCTGCAAGCCAGTTCTCTATCCACATCAATATCAAATTCGATAAGATTCGTCGGACATGATTTACCTTTCATAAATCCATGCTGACTTTGTCCAATGATTTCACCACTTTCCAAATGTGCTGCTGTCCCATCTTTAATAACTGACTAGCAGTTTCCCCACTACCGATGTTAGACTAACTGGTCTGTAATTCCGTTTTCTCTCTCCCTCCCTTTTTAAAAAGTGGGGTTACATTAGCTACCCTCCAATCCTCAGGAACTATGCCAGAATCTAAAGAGTTTTGAAAAATTATCACTAATGCATCCACTATTTCTGGGGCTCCTCCCTTAAGTACTCTGGGATGCAGCCTATCTGGCCCTGGGGATTTATCAGCCTTTAATCCATTCAATTTACCTAACACCACTTCCCGGCTAACCTGGATTTCACTCAGTTCCATCTCATTTGACCCTTGGTCCCCTGCTATTTCCCGCAGATTATTTATGTCTATCTTAGTGAAGACAGAACCAATGTAGTTATTCAATTGGTCTGCCATGTTCTTGTTCCCCATGATTAATTCACCTGTTTCTGACTGCAAGAGACCTACATTTGTTTAATTAATCTTTTTCTCTTCAAATATCTATTAAAAACGTTTGCAGTCAGTTTTTTATGTTCCCTGCCAGTTTTCTTTCATAATCTATTTTTCTTTTCCTAATTAAGCCCTTTGTCCTCCTCTGCTAGTCTCTGAATTTCTCCCAGTCCTCTGGTAGGCTGTTTTTTTTCTGGCTGATTTGTATGCTTCTTCTTTTGTTTTGATACTATCCCTGATTTCCCTTGTTATCCACGGGTGTACTACCTTCCCTGATTTATTCTTTTGCCAAACTGGGATGAACAATTTTTGTAGTTCATCCATGCAGTCTTTAAATGCCTTCCATTGCCAATCCACCGTCAACCCTTTTAGAATCAATTGCCAGTCTATCGTGGCCAATTCACATCTCATACCCTCAAAGTTACATTTCTTTAAGTTCAGAACCCTTGTTTCTGAATTCATTATGTTACTCTCCATCCTAATTAAGAACTCAACCATATTATGGTCACTCTTGCCCAAGGGGCCACGCACAACAAGACTGTTAACTAACCCTTCCTCATTACTCAGTACCCAGTCGAGAATAGCCTGCTCTCTCATTGGTTCCTCTACATGTCGTTTTAGAAAACTATCCCGCATACATTCCAAGAAATCCTCTTCCTCAGCACCCCTGCCGATTTGATTCACCAATCTATATGTCCAGAGCCTGCACATCCTTCCTCAGATATGTGGACCAAACTGCTCACAATATTCCAAATGCAGCCTGACCAACGCCTTATAGGGCCCGCTTGAAATAAATGCTAGCATTGAGTTTGCTTTCTTTACTACTGATTTGACTTCTAGATTAACATTTTGGGAATCCTGCACCAGTACACCTACATCCCTTTGCACCTCCGATTTCTGGATTCTCTCCCCATTTAGCAAATAATCTATACCTTTATTCCTACTACCAAATGCACGACTACACACTTTGCTACACTATATTCCATCTGCCTCTTCTCTGCCCACTCTCCCAACCTGTCAAGTCCTTCTGCAGAGTCCATGCTTTTTATACGCTACCTGCCCCTCCACCTATTTTTTTTGTATCAGTCGCAAACGTGGCCACAAGGCCTTCAATCCCCTCGTCCAAATCATTAATATACATCGTGAAGTGCAGCGGCCCCAGCACCCACTCAAAGATCGGGCATCACGATGGCGCAGTGGTATAGTTGCTGCTTTACAGCATTTACAGCGCCGGGAGACCTGGGTTCGATCCCGACTACGGGTGCTGTCTGTACAGAGTTTTACGTTCTCCCCGTGACCCGCTTGGGTTTTATCCGACATCTTCGGTTTCCTCCCACACTCCAAAGTCGTAAAGGTTTGTAGGTTAATTGGCTTGGTAAATGTAGAAATTGTCCCGAGTGTGTGTGGGATAGTGATAGTGTGCGGCGATCGTTGGTCAGGCAGCATCTGTGGAGAACATGGATAGGTGACGTTGAGAAAAGTTACTTTTATAACACAACTAAACAGGTTCGCTTCATAAACAGACAACACACAAACTGTTTGGTAGACCAGTTCAAAACTTTACTTGTTATCGGCCGATGGAAGGGAGCGAGAACTCTAGTCAAGTGCGCAATACTTTCACTTGGCTGTCCTCAGTCCACTTCTCCAAACAACAGAATTACATCATATTATATAGTGTGTTTTGTTTTTTTTGTCACCTTAACACACTCCACAGACATTAGTCATGGTCAGAGGTACAGAGAATAAAGATCACTACAGGATGCGCCCGCGTGGTCTCGTCACATCAAAGGCTTCAGCCATTTGCCATTGCCCCTTACTGGGATCAATCTAACTTCCTCTCTCGTCACCTCCGCCCTCACAAAACAAAGGACATTTGTCCCAATACCCCTTACTGAGATTAATCTGGCTTCCTTTCTCACCAAATACCAGATGCGTTTTAAAGTCATTCATTATCTCAATACACAGTAATCTGACTTGTCTTTCTGTATTATTCTACTGGAGAAAAGCCTAATTTGAGACTAAATGTAAGCTGTAAGCTAGCCCAGGAACCAATTTAATATCTTATATTTTTTAACTTAATTTAGCCTTATCATTCCATCCTTTTATCAAAATCTTGATAATAACGACAGTCCTTGCTGAGTACATACGAAAGACCATAAGCATCTCATCAGGCAAATTAATAGTACAACATTCTCAACCTATTATTGCACATGTCCCTCCTTTCTCTACTAGGATAAAGTCTAAGGTCATTCAAATTAGTCCCCATGACACTATAATACTAGCACAGGACAGGAAAAGGATCATAAAAAAATTGCTCAGCCTTCATTAGGCTTTGCTTGGAATTCCCCGTGTGCTGGTGTAACTGGTTTATGCTTCTCTTGTGTGGCACTGCATATTTAACATAACAGTGCCCTGTAACAAAAATGCTGTTTCCCAAAAATGCACCAGTGCCTTGTTTGTGGCAAAACCAGGTAGATTTAACTAGCGCTTTGCAGATCTCTTACTGTCTGTAGTCAGGGTATCTTTGCTGCGCTTGTCATGTTTGACTCCAATCTTGTTTAAAAGGAAGTGTGTACCATCCTTTAAATATCGGTTAATCCGCAAGTTTGCCATTCTGAAGAAAGTCTTATCAACGTGCCACAGAGTGCTGGAGTAACTCAGCGGGTCAGGCAGCATCTGTGGAGAACATGGATAGGTTACGTTTCGAATCTGGATCCTTTTTCACTCTCAACGACTCAATCAATTTCCCTCTATTGACATTCTGCTCCTCATGGGTGCAACTTGTCCTCGCCTTTAACGAGTCTGAAAAACATCACCTATCCATGTTCTCTAGAGATGCTGCCTGACCTGCTGAGTTATTCCAGCACTCTGTGCTTTGCTCCGCAGTCTCTTGTGTCCACAGGTTGAAGCTCTCTCTGCATTGCATCAACACTCGTACCTGGGGCACAGACAAGAGTAAAACAGCCAATATAAAGGGGAACACAAGGAACTGCAGATGCGGGAATCTTGAGCAATAAAAAAAACAGTGCTGGAGGAACTCTGAGTCGGCAGCATCACTGGAGAAAAAGGATAGGTGACATTTTGGGTTGGGTCCTTCATCAGACAGATGGAGTCAGGGTGATGGGTGGAAAGTGAAAAAGGGAGGTGGGGTGTGGGCAAAGCCTGGTAAGTAATAGGTGGATACATCTGGGGGAGGGGCGGCTTGATGGTTGGAGTATGTGACAAAGGCTAGAGGTGAAACAGTGTCAAATAGGAAGATAGACATAAAATTAACTCAGCGGGCCAGGCAGCATCTCTGGAGAGAAGGAATGGGTGGCGTTTCAGGTCTGAAGAAGTCTACCGAAGGGTCTCTACCCGAAGCGTCGCCCATTCCTTCTCCCCAGAGATGCTGCCTGACCCGCTGAGTTACTCCAGCACTCTGACAGTTTTTCTCTGAAGATCTGCTGATGATGAGTATCACTGTGGTCTGCTTCCTTTCCCTAGAGCTGTGGCTGCCTTCTCTCCACCAGTGCCCCGCGAAGCACAGAGTTCTATGACGACCCAGTTGCTGCTGTGCAGGACATACCAGACGGCGCCACGCTGCTGGTCGGAGGTAAGCTGACCCTGACGTCCCCCTCCCGTCCCTCTCCCCGTGCCCTTGACCGTGTTGCGTGTGGTGGCAACCAGTCTACATCGCCATTCAAGCCTGGCTGATCCATGGTAAACACACAATGCTGGAGTAACTCAGCGGGACAGGCAGCATCTCTGGAGAGAAGGAATGGGCGACGTTTCGGGTCGAGACCCTTCTTCAGACCCGACCCAAAACGTCGCCCATTCCTTCTCTCCCGAGACGCTGCCTCACCTGCTGAGTTACTCCAGCATTTTGTGTCTACCTTCGATTTTCACCCGCCTCTGCAGTTCTTTCTTACACATGTCTGATCTATCTTCCCCTCTCAACCCCATTCTCCAGCCTTCTCTCCATAACCCCTGACACGCGCTCTAATCAATAATCTATCTATCTCTGCCTTAGAAATATCCATTGATGGCCTCCACAGCCTTCTGTGGCAATGAATTCCACAGATTCACCACCATCTGACTAAAGAAATTCCTCCTCATCTTCCTAAAGGTACGTCCTTCAATTCTGATGTTATGAACTCTGGTCCTAGACTCTCCCACTAGTGGAAACATCCTCTCCACATCCACTCTATCCAGGCCTTTCACTATTGGGTAAGTTTCAATGAGGGTTCCCCATCATCCTTCTAAACTCCAGCGAGCACAGGCTCAGTGCTGTCAAACGTTCATCATATGTTCACCTACTCAGTCCTGGGATACTCCAAGTGTGTCCTCTGGTTCTTGATTCCCCTACGCTGTGGAAAACTGGTTGGCGATGACTGTTTTCCGTTTCAACCCCATTCTCCTGCCTTCTCCCAATAACCTCTGACACCCGCACTAATCACGTGTCATTTTCACCTCCAGCCTTTGTCACTTACTGCACCCATCGGACAATCCCAGGCAGAGGTTTGGTGAATGACCTGGCCAAATGTTTGTTAAGGTAGACACAAAAAGCCAGAGTAACTCAGCGGGACAGGCAGCATCTCTGGAGAGAAGGAACGGGTGACGTTTTGGGCCGAGACTCTTCTTCAGGCTTGGAACGTCACCCATTCCTTCTCACCAGTGATGTTGCCTGTCCTGCTGAGTTACTCAGGCATTTTGTGTCTATCTTCGATTGAAACCAGAATCTGCTGTTCCTTGCTACACAACGTCTTATAAAGTTGTACCCAGAACACCTCGGATTAATCATCTATGCCCTTGCTCGTGGATTGTGTCTCCTTGGACACCCATTCTGCACCTTAAGGGATAATTGTACTCACTTTCTCAGCATTTTATGGTAATCCCGAAATGTGTTACTCCATTTTATTATTAGAATTAAACACCGTCTACCAGTTAGAGTCACACAGCTTGGAAACCGGCCCTTCGGCCCAACTTGCCCACGCCAACCAACATGTCCCAACTACACCAGTCCCACCGGCCCGCATTTAGCCAATATCCCTCCAAACCTGTCCTATCCATGTATCTGTCTAACTGTTTCTTAAACGTTGTGATAGTCCCAGCCTCCACCACCTCTGGCAGCTTGTTCCATACACCCACCACCCTCTCTGTGTGGAAATGTTACCCCTCGGAATCCTGTTCCTGGATGGAGTGGATGTGGAGAGGATGTTTCCACTAGTGGGAGAGTCTAGGACCAGAGGTCACAGTCTCAGAATTTAAGGACGTGCCTTTAGGAAGGAGATGAGGAGAAATTTCTTTAGTCGGAGGGTGGTGGATTTGTGGAATTCATTGCCACAGAAGGATGTGGAGGCCAAGTCGTGGATATTTTTAAGGCAGAGATAGATAGATTCTTGATTAGTGCGGGTGTCGGGGATTATGGGGAGAAGGCAGGATGTTTACAAATACACAGGACACAGATGTTAAAAGTCCAAAGTGACAAATATTAACTTACTTCTGAAGAAGCCTTCTGCACTCACCTATGCTCCTCCGATGTTGAGAACGGCTAGGCAGACACGTCATTGGGGTTATCGAGTGGGCACCTACTTTCATCGACGTTTCGCTGATTGAATCCACGACGTCTCCAGTAGGCTCAGCGGTGCATTCTGGTGTCCCAGAACCACCCCCCTCTGCATCTGTCTAGTCGGTTATTTGGGAGACCAAATGGGGACTTTCCTCTTCAGCCAGAGCCACTGGCTACACCGCTCTGCTACCCGTGATGTTTCTTTGATGCCTGGCGTAGGGCTTGTCCGCTGATCCCCAGGTCCTTCATCAGTATTAAAGTAGATGTTGCCACGAATCCTCGACATCCAACTTCTACTGGGCAGATCTTAGCTCTCCAGCCCCGCTGTTCTGCCTCCGCTGCAAGCTCTGTATATCGTAGTTTCTTTCTTTCGAAGATACATCCTGCACAGCATCCTCCCAAGGAACTGTGAGCTCCTCGAAGATACACCATGCGCTGAGAGTTCACAGAGCACAAGATCAGGCCTCAAGTTGGTGACGGCTATCTCTGATGGAAGTGTAAGCCGTTGGTCCACATCCACCAGCATCTGCCAATCTCGGGCTGCCTCCAGCTGTCCAAACCTGGTCCTTAGTGGAATTTTCCATTGCCTTTGTTTTCACCCCCCCTATCTCTGCCCCCCCCCCCCCATCGAACAAAGGCAATTGTCTTAACTGGGTTGGTTGTTCTGGGTAGCAGGGCATTGTTGGCTGTTCTCCTGCGTTCCAGAGTCGCTGCCAGGCATTTGAGCACTTGATTATGTCTCCAGGTGTACCGTCCTTGGGAGAGGCTTACTTTACACCCAGTGAGGATGTGCCTAAGTGTGGCTGGTGTTGAACACACGAGGCATGATGGATCTTCGCCCAGCCATTGGTTGAGATTGTTTGGGCTAGGAAGGACATCATAAGTTGCCCGAAAGAGGAAACTTACCCTGCTCGCCTCCATCTCCCACATGTCCTTCCAGCTGATCTTCCTCTTTTCCACATTCTCCCATCTCATCCACTGGCCCTGTTTAGCTTGCGACACAGCCTTGGCACACCTACTCAACTCCTCCTGTCGGCGGACTTTGGCCGCGACCAACTTCCGGCGCTCCAGTGTTGATGCCTTGTTCCAGCAAGGTCGCTTTCCACCAAGCCCCAAGCCACTTCTTCCATGTTGGATTTGCCCTACTATGTCGCCTTGGTGGAGAGCAGACTTTGCCTGCTGTGTCGCATTCTTAGCCGTCCACTTCATTCCTGTTGCCAGGGTTGGAGCAGCAGCTCGGATGACAGTGTCCCTTGATTCTGCCAGGGTCATCTCTAGTCTAACTGTAGTGCACTTGTACTCCTCTGTGAGACTAGGGAGAGGCAGCTCTTTTGTATCTTCTCTACTCTTGTGAGGGTGATGTCATACATGGTTAGTGGCCACATAAGGCGAGGTAGTAACCCAAACTGCAGGCACCAGATTTTCAGCTTTCCAGGCAGCATGGATCGGTCGATATTTGCCAGACCTTTGATGACTTCTTGCCTAAACTCGTTAGCCTGATCAGTGTCCTCCAGCTTAGAGTTATACCATCTTCCCTGATTGGCTTCTCTGACACAGTTGGAATAGGTTCTTGATCAATGAAGGACCTTTGATCTGTCAGTTTGCCTTTGATTATGGAAATGCTTCTTGATTTGGATGGCTTGAATTTTATTCTGACCCCAGTGATGTTCTCTTGAAGCTTCCCTAAAAGGCGCCTGGTGCAAGGTGCTGTTGTTGTTATGACTGTCATGTCATCCATGTAGGCCCTGATGGGTGGCAGACGGACTCCAGACT
Source organism: Okamejei kenojei (assembly GCA_035221665.1). Lineage (NCBI taxonomy): Eukaryota > Metazoa > Chordata > Chondrichthyes > Rajiformes > Rajidae > Okamejei > Okamejei kenojei. The sequence continues at coordinate 32,504,087 of CM069133.1, forward strand.
TCAGCCGCTCGCCACCCACTAGCCCTAATGATGGCTTCCATAGCCATTGTAAAAATCAATGGGGAGATGGTACACCCCACCATAATGCCAATCTCCATGCAGTGGTCGTGACTTCAGGCGTGGTGAAACAGAGCTGCAGATCCTGAAAATAAGCCTTGACAAGGCTTGTGATAGTCTCTGGTATCCTGAAGAAGTCAAAGGATGCCGAGAGGAAACTGTGAGGGACAGTTCCGAGTGCGTTGGCAAGGTCAAGGAAAATGACATGCAGATCTCTCTTCTCTTTTCTTGCAGTCTGGATTTGGTACCAAATCATGCTGGTATGTTGGAGACATCCAGAAAAGCCTGGGATGCCTGCTTTTTGGACTGTTGTATCCACAAGGTTGTTTCTCTCTAAATAGCTGGTAATCCTCTGAGTTTTGAGGCTGAAGAAAATCTTACCCTCTACATTGAGGAGACTGATAGGGTGGAATTGACTGATATCTGTGGATTCCTTCTCTTTCGGGATCAGGATTCCTCCTGCCCTGCGCTATGCTTTGGGTATGACTCTCTTCTCCAAAGCCACTCTCATTAGCCTCCACAGGAAGCGAAGAACATCAGGAGCACCCTTGTAGAGTCGATACAGAACCCCATTTGGCCCTGGGGCTGAAGATGCTCTTGCCCGCTTTACTGCCTGTTCCACCTCCCTCCACTAATGTCCATCTTATGCTCTGGTTGTTCAATTGGCGGAATGTCTGATGGAATAGCTGTCTTCTGGTGTCTCTTGTCATCCGCATGCATTCTTTCCAGATGCTCGTCCAGCTCCTGCCTTGATGTTTTCAGCTTTCCTGCCTTTTCCTTGATGAAAAGTGATTTTACGAACTTATAGGGGTCCTTGAAGAAGCGTGATCTCGTTCGTTCTTTCTTTTTTTGTGATTTCCGCAGGTACTCTGCTCGTCTCGGGGTTGCTAAATGGTTTTTGATGTTTCCCTGGAGAACGTTGATGCCCTCCTTCTCACTATCAGATGCCTTCCTCCACTGCTTCTTGAGCTGCCTTCTCTCCCGGATTAGGCATTCCATCTCCTTTTGCCGTCTGGACTTGCTTTCCAAAGCTGGTGTCTTTTCCATCTTCTCCCATATCGTTCTGCTTCATAGCCATAGATGATGTCCCCCATCTTGTCAAGCTTTCTTTCAACTGTACCCCTTACATAGAAACATAGAAAATAGGTGCAGGAGCAGGCCATTCGGCCCATCGAGCCAGCACCGCCATTCATTGTGATCATGGCTGATCGTCCCCTATCAATAACCCGTGCCTGCCTTCTCCCCATCTCCCTTGACTCCACTAGTCCCTAGAGCTCTATCTAACTCTATTAAATCCATCCAGTGATTTTGGCCTCCACTGCCCTCTGTGGTAGGGAATTCCATAAATTCACAACTCTCTGGGTGAAAACATTTTTTCTCACCTCAGTCTTAAATGGCCTCCCCTTACACCCTGTAAGATACTGGTCGGGTCTGCATTTATGGTCTCCCATTCTTTTTTTCTCTGAGGCACCAGGCCATTTCACGCGAGGTTTTCTTTCACTGATCTTTTTCTCCATTGCTGGTTTTCTTGGCTGGATGGGCTCCATATCTTCCTCTGCCTGCGTAACTGTGCTTGAGTTTCCTTCATCAGGGGGGCTGTTGCCCTGCAAACTTTGGTGAGACTCCAGTCGCTGGACTTCATTCGACTGACTTGACATCTCAGGAAGTACTTATCAATGCGAGGTGCCAGTTTTCCCTCTCTCAAACTTCCCTTTCTTTCCTTGATGTATGTTCAGGCCCTTTGAAGATGTTAGTTTCATCCAGCCTCCAGCAGGAGCAGACCTGAAGCCTCTTCTCGGATGAAGATTGTGCGCATGGTTCTCGTTGAGTGCATGTATTGCTCATGGTCATTCCGTTCCTAGATCTATAGCCGTGTTATCCGTCAACGAGTCATCTTCCGCCCCCACTCTCGCAGACTCTTGGGTATTCTTTCTTTAATTCTTTTCGTAGCCACATGTGGGTGTCTCCAAAATACTGAATAGTATTGGAGCCTGCTGACATGGGTAGCTAGCCCATGCCAGCCCCAGGTAGGGCCTATTTCCTCCTGTCAGCTGTCTTTCCAGCAGTCACAAGGTCTTTCCCTTGTTGAGGAGGGAGAGATAGATCAGTCATGATTGAATGGCAGAGTAGACTTGATGGGCCGAATGGCCTAATTCTGCTGCATCGCTTGCGTCTTTCCCCCTTCACCTTAAATCTATGTCCTCTGGTCCTTAATTCTCCTACTCTGAGCAAAAGAGACTTGTACGTCCACCCGTCCCTTGCTCCCTGATTGATCTCTACTTGAACCCGATGAGCTTGGAGCCTTTGGGATGTGCAGCCATACTCTGTCCTGACCTGTACCCCTCTCTGATCCCCCCCCCCACCCCCCCCCCCCCCCCCATCCCCTCTGCCTCAGGGTTCGGGCTGTGTGGCATCCCGGAGAACCTCATCGGAGCGCTGCTGAAGACGGGCGTTACGGGCATCACTGCTGTCAGCAACAATGCGGGGTGAGTGGGGGTCGTGTGGGAGGGGGCGAGGTGGGGGGGGGGGGCAGCGTTATGTTGAAAGGATCAGATTCGCACAAAGTGACTAGAATCCTTAGTCGTTTATTAGCAACTAGGTGCTTTCCTCTGCATGCATTCAGCTAGTCTAACGAGAGAGGGAGACACACACACGCACACGGTCTTGTGCATAAACTGGATGGTGCACTGGTAGAGTTGCTGCCTTACAGCCCCAGACACCTGGGTTCCATCCTGACCACGGGTGCTGTCTGTACGGAGTTTGTATGTTGGACAGCACGAGTTCCGCTGACTGCTTAGCTCGCAACAAAAGCTTTTAACTGTACCTCGGTACACGTGACAATTAACTAAACTGAAACTCGGAAGTAAAACACAAACTCCGCGTGACCTGCGAGGCTTTTCTTTAGAATTCTTTAGATGACCAAGGAACTGGGTTAACATGTGATGAGCATTTGTCGGCACTGAGCCTGTACTCGCTGGAGTTTAGAAGGATGAGGGGGGAATCTCATTGAAACTTACCGAATAGAGATGGTCCTGGATAGAGTGGATGTGGAGAAGATGTTTCCATTAGTGGGAGAGTCTAAGACCAGAGGTCACAGCCTCAGAATTAAAGGGTGCGCTTTTAGAAAGGATGTGAGGAGGAATTTCTTTGACTAAATATCTTTGACCCCTCTGTGGTGAATCTGTGAAATTCTTCGCCACAGAGGGCTGTGGAGGCCAAGTCAGTGGATATTTTTTTAGGAGTTAGGCAGATTCTTGATATGGGTATCAAGGGTTCTGGGGAGAAGGCAGGAGAATGGGAATCGGAGGCAGCGATCAGCCATGATTGAATGGCGGAGTGGATGCGACGTGCCGAATGACCTAATTCTACTCCCATAACTTGTGAAATCCACAGGGAGAACGTGCAAACTCCACACCTTCAGCAACCCGAGGTCAGGATTGAACCTGTGTCTCTGGCACTGTGGGGCAGTGGCTCTAACTGCTGGGCCTCTGGGTGACCTTGGGGAGGGGGGGTGGGTTGGTCAGAGCATCTCCTTGTCAACCTGTTCCTGGGCTTGGCCAAGGTGGACACACACAGGCCCAGACATCAGGTAGTGGAGGGTTACAGCCTTCTGGCCCTCTTCTGTGGGTATGTGCCCCTGGAGATGAAGCCACACCCTGCCCCAGAATCCACATAACCCGGCACCGACACCCTGCGGAACTCCACTCGTCACTGGCAGCCAACCTGGAAAAGCCCCATTTATTGCAACTCCTTCCCCTCTGCCATCCAGCCAACTCGCTAACCATGCTAGTATCTGCCCTTTAATGCCATGGGCTCTCATCTTCCCCTAGCAGCCTGACGTGCGGGGCACCCTACCAAAGGCCTTCTGAAAATCTCTGGCTGCTCCGGTTTCCTCCCACATCCCGAAGACGTGCGGATTTGTAGGTTAATCGGCCCTCTGTAAATTCCCCCTATTGTGTAGGGAGTGGCAGAACTAGTGTGAATGGGCGGTGGATGGTAGGCATGGACTCGCTCGGGGGCGAAGGGCCTCCTTCCTTGCTGTATCTTTCAACAAATCAATCGTGGGTCTGAAGTGTAAAGGGCCTGTTCCCCGTGGCGACTGCCGGCGTCATATCAGTGTCGCCAAAAGATTTTGAACATTTCAAAATCCAATGCGACAAAAAAAAAGTTGTGACTTGGAAAAAACACCGCGCGTCAATACGTCATCCCGCCGCTTCACCGACGCATCGGGCCGCAAATTTTTCGGTGACCTGATACGTCAGTCAATGGTGCCGGCAGTCGTCGAAAGAATCTCCAAATGGGACAGGCGCTTAACTGTGGAGATGTTGCAGAACAGGTTTGCTGCCGGGATTAGGCGGCAGTAGCTGTTGGGAGAGGTTAGACAAACCTGATCTGTCATCTCTGGAACCGAGGCCTGACAGGAGTATTATTCATCATTAGAGCGAGGGATTTGCCATAAATGCCATACATGCCTTTTCATGCCTTTTGTTTTGATTATTTCACCAAAATAACGCCTTTTTTCACGACCGAGTGCCTAAATCAGCCTCTTTTTGCTAAAAGGTCGTGCTATTTTCTCTAATTGTACCATGATTACAATGGCGTTTTCTATCTAACACGTTAATATCAATGTTATTATTAACGTGTTAACATAGTATAAATTACAAGAAAATTTCCACCACCAGGGCGAAACCGGGGGCGCCACAGTCGGTCACTCATCCGTTCGTGTAGCTGCCCGCTGGTTCAGCCCTTCTCCAAAATATACTTATTGCTTCCAATTTTGCAAACTTCCCACAAGCTACCACTTCCCTTGAGAAACGTGGCGAAACATCAGTGAATAACTTGCAGGTTTTCAACAAAGTAACTGACGATATTCGTAAAGTTCCTGACGATGTAGGTAAAGACATACAAGGAAAACGTGAGAGAGTGATTTTAGCTAACAAAGATCTTAAAGAAATATAAAACATAGCTAAAGGTAGTTGTAATGCACAAGGTATCAATATGAATATAGAGTCTGTAGCTTGTTTCAGGTATGCACCAGTGACCTCAGCTGAGGTAGAATTAAGTTTCTTGCAGCTAAAGCATATTCTGTCTGACAGACGGCATAGTTACCCAGACACCAGATAATTTAATAAAAATGCTAGTAATTATGTGCAACCAGGCAACTTTGATCATTTAATGTAGTGTACCTTTATGTTATCATTTTTAACCATAGTTTGGTGGTGGAAATACATGCCATTTTATGCCTTTTTTTTGTCAGTAAATGCCTTTTTCGTGCCCTTTTTGTAATTTTATTATGCCTTTTTGCCTGCCTATTTTAGTGCCTAAACATCCTGGCTTTAATAATCATCATAATCATACTTTATTAGCCAAGTATGTTTTACAACATACGAGCGATTTGATTTACCATACAGTCATACTAATAAAAAGCACCAGAACCAGTCCAGAGAAGAACATCTGAAGAAGGGTCTCGACCCGAAACGTTGCCCATTTCCTTCGCTTCATAGATGCTGCCTCAGCCGCTGAGTTTCTCCAGCAATTTTGTCTACCTTCGATTTTCCACCATCTGCAGTTCCTTCTTAACCATAGAAGATCATAGTTGCTGAGGTTAGTGTAGTGTTCAAGAACCTGGTGGTTGTTGGGAAGAAGCTGTTCCTGAACCTGGAGGTCACGGTTTTCAGGCTCCTGTGCCTTCCTCCTGATGGTAGCAGTGAGATGAGAGCGTGTGGTGGGTGTGGGTCTCTGATGATGCTGGCTGCCATTTTTGAGGCAGGGCCTCCTGCAGATCCCTTCGATGGTGGGGAGGTCGGTACCTGTGACATGATGCACGGATGCTGAGGATGGTGTTGTGCAGCTGATAGCCGCTGAGAAGAAGCTGTTCTTGAACCTGGTTGAGTTTAGTTTAGAGATACAGCGTGGAAGCAAGCCCTTCGGCCCGCCAGGTCCGCGCCGACCAGCGATCCCCGCACGCTAACACCAGCCTACACCATTTTTACATACACCAAGCCAATTGACCTACAAACCTGTACGTCTTTGGAGTGTGGAAGGAAACCGGAGATCTCAGAGAAAACCCACGCAGGTCACAGGGAGAACGTACAAACACCGTACTGAAAGCACCCGTAGGTCGGGATCAAACCCGGGTTTCCGGTATTGCAAGCGCTTTGAGGCAGCAACTGCTCTCCGCCGCTTCTCGGTCTCGGGAGTGTGGCCCGCAGGGTGTGGTGGGTCTGTGCTGCCTTGTGCGTGAACCTTGTCCCCGGGTGTCTCTGCAGGGTGGACAACTTTGGTCTTGGACTCCTGCTCCACACCAAGCAGATCAAGCGCATGGTGTCCTCGTACGTGGGCGAGAACGCGGAGTTTGAGCGGCAGTACCTCGCCGGGGAGCTGGAGGTGGAGCTAACGCCGCAGGTGAGGAACTCTACTGAACCACCCAACATGTCCACATCTCCCCCCCCCCCCCCCCCCACCCTCGTTCCATCAGGACGTCTATCTCCGTGCGTCTTCACTTCGCACGGAAACGTGACCTCTAGCCCAACTTGTCCGCACCGGCCAACATTTGGAATTCTTTGCCGCAGAAGGCTGTGGTGGCCAAGTCAATCGGTATTGTTAAGGCAGAGATTGATAGGTTCTTGATTAGTGCGGGTGTCGGGGGTTATGTGGAGAAGGCAGGAGAATGGGATTAGGATGTAGAGGTGATTGAATGGTGGAGTAGACGTGATGGGCCGAATGGCCTAATTCTGCTCCTATCATTTATGACCTTATGTCCCATCTTTGCCCCATATCCCTCCAAACCTGTCCTATCCATGTACCTGTCTAAATGCTTCTTGAACGTTGGGATAGTCCCAGCCTCAACGACCTCCGGCAGCTCGTTCCATACACCCACCACCCTCTGCATGAAAGAGTTACAGGTCAGGTTCTTATTAAATCTTTTCCCCTTCACCTTAAGCCGATGTCCTCTGGCTCTCGATTTCCCTACTCTGGGCAAGAGACTCTGTACATCTACCCAATCTGTTCCTCTCATGATGTTATACACCTCTATAAGATGACCCCTCATCCTCTTGAGCTCTTCGAGTCCTGACAGAATCCTCGTAAATCTTCTCTGTACCCTTTCCAGCTTGACAACATCTTTCCTATAACACGGTGCCCAGAACCGAACACAATACTCTAAATGCGGTCTCACCGACGTCTTTTACAACTGCAACACGGCCTCCCGACCTCTGTACTCAATACTCTGATGTGCCAAAAGCCCTTTTGACCACCCATCTACCTGCGACTCGACCTTCATGGAACCATGCACCTGTACTCCTAGACCCCTCTGCTCTACAACATAGCCCAGAGGCTGACCATTCACTGTGTAGGTCCTGCCCTTGTTAGACATCCCAAAATGCAACACCTCGCATGTCTCTGTATTAAATTCCATCAACCATTCCTCCGTCCTCCTGGCCAATCGATCCAGATCCTGCTGCAATCTTTGACAACCACCTTCACTGTCTACAATATCACTCACTTTAGAGCCATCTGCAAAGTTGCTAATCATGCCATGTACGTAGTCTTTCTTCACTAATGTCTCCTCCACCGATTCCCTTCACATCAGAGAGTCTGTCTGGAAAATGCTCAGCTGTTCAATATCCGCTGACCCTTACAAAGAACGGTACCCGGTCAGGCCCTTCGGCCCACAATGTTTGTGCTCGACATGATGCCAACTGAAGTGCAGGAAAGAACTGCAGCTGCTGGTTTAAATCGAAGGCAGATGCAAAATGCTGGAGTAACTCAGCGGGTCAGGCAGCATCTCTGGAGAGAAGGAATGGGCGACGTTTCGGGTCGAGACCCTTCTTCAGACCAACTAATCTCCTCCGCCTGCCGGTGATCCGTAGCCCTTCAATCCCGTGAAGCCCTCTGATACACCACTATCGTATCTGCCTCCACCACCACCACTACCCCTGGCCGCACCTTCCAGGCATCCAGCACCGCCCGCTGTGTAAATAAACCAACCTGCCCCACACGTTACACCTCTCTCCATGAAGCTGTGCCCTTTGGTCTTTGACATTCCCATCCTTGGACAAGCTAGATGCAGGAAAAATGTTCCCAATGTTGGGCGAGTCCAGAACCAGGGGCCACAGTCTTAGAATAAAGAGGAGGCCATTTAAGACTGAGGTGAGAGAAATTTGTGGAATTCCCTGCCACAGAGGGCAGTGGAGGCAAAATCACTGGATGGATTTAAGAGAGAGAGTAAGATAGAGCTCTATGGGTTAGTGGAGTCAAGGGGTATAGGGAGAAGACAGGCACGGGTTATTGATAGCGGACGATCAGCCATGATCACCATGAATGGCAATGCTTGCTCAAAGGGTCAAATGGCCTCCTCCTGCACCTATTTTCTATGTTTCTATGACACAAAAAACAAAAAAAAACTATTCATGGTGACATTCCCACCACAAAACCCACCCTAACCCTAACCCACAAAAACACCAGACAACTATTTTATAATAATAAACACCAGACAACTATTTCTAATAATCATTGTACAAACCCCTTAAAGGGGCAAACATCTGGCTCGGGCAAAGCCCTCTTCCGCCTGGCACCATTTCCACCCTGGGGGAGAGAGGTTCTGACCGTCTACACCTCTCCGAGGTTTCTCTTCCTTCATCGTGTCTCCTTCAGCCACTGATGCTCCAGAGAGAACAATCGAAGTCTGCCCAATCTCTCCTTTCCAGCCAATACTCCCCAATCCAGCCAGCATCCTGGTAAACCTCTTCCCGTCCTTTCAGAAGGTAGTACATGTGACCCGTATTATTTAAGGACGTAAGGAGAAATGAAACGGAACCACGGTTCTGGAGAACAGTCTGAAGAAGGGTCCTGAGCTGAAACATCACCAATTAATTTTTTTTAAAGAAGGAAATGCAGATGCTGTTAGAATCGGAGGGTACACAAAAGAGAAACCAGCGGGTGCAGCAGCATTAAGGAGCGAAGGAGATAGGCACGTTTCGGGTCGAGAACCGTTCTGTAGTACAGTCTAAAGAAGGGTCTCGACCCAAACGTCGCCTATCTCCTTCGCTCCTTAGAAGCTGCTGCACCCGCTGAGTTTCTCCACTTTTTGTGTATCACCATTCATGTTCTCCAGAGTTGCTGCCTGACCCGCTGAGTTACTCCAGCACTCTGTGTATAACTGGGAACTGCAGACCTGTGGCAGTGGGGAAAATGCTGGAATAATTTTTAATAATAATAATAATAATAATCTTGACAAGAATAGGCAAATAAATACAAGGAACTGCAGAGGCTGGAATCTGGTCCAGAACACAAAGTGCTGGAGGAACTCAGTGGGTCAGGCAGCATCTGTAGAGGGAATTGGTGTTCTGATGAAGGGACTCGATCCATAAACATGTCCTCCAGAAATGCTGCCTAACCTATTCGCTTGTTCCAACATTTTGTGTTCAATGGAAAATCTGTGTCAGCACGGATTTAGGGTTCTTTAGGAAACGGGGGTTCCCCTCTTCCATTATAGATGTCTCTCACCAGGGTCTCCTCGATATCCCGCAGCTCCGCTCTTACTCCCCCTCCTCCCATTCGCAACAAGGACAGAGTCCCCCTTATCCTCACCTTCCACCCCTTCAGCCATCACATACAACATATAATCCTCCGACATTTTCGCCACCTCCGACGGGATCCCACTACTGGCCACATCTTCCCATCTCCTCCCCTTTCTGCTTTCCGCAGAGACCGTTCCCTCCGCAACTCCCTGGTCAACTCGTCCCTTCCCGCCCCCTCCCCATGTACTCTCCCCTGCAACCGCAGAGGAAGCAGCGCCTGTCCCTTTACCTCCCCCCTCGACTCCATCCAAGACCCAAGCTGTCTTTCCTGGTGAGACAGAGGTTCGCTTGCTCCTCCTCCAACCTCATCTACTGTATCGGCTGTTCCAGGTGTCGACTCCTGTACATCGATGAGACCAAGCGCAGGCTTGGCGATCGTTTCACTGAACACCTCCGCTCAGTCCGCCTTAACCTACCTGATCTCCCAGGTTGCTCAGCACTTCAACTCCTCCTCCCATTCCCAATCTGACCTTTCTGTCCTGGGCCTCCTCCATTGTCAGAGTGAGGCCCAGCGCAAATTGGCAGAACAGAACAATTTTGCTTGGGTAGTTTACACCCTAGCGGTATGAGCATTGACTTCTCTAACTTTAAGTAACCCTTGCTTTCCCCCTCTCTCCATCCCCTCCCAGTTCTCCCACCTGCCTCGGACTACATTCTATGTCTGTCCCGCCCCCTCCCCTGACATCAGTCTGAAGAAGGGTATTGATCCGAAAAGTCGCCCATTCCTTCTTTCTAAAGATGCTGCCTGTCCCGCTGAGTTACTCCAGCATTTTGTGTCTACCTTCGATTTAAACCAGTTCTTTCTTACGCAAGGATTTAGGATGTGGACATTTTTTTTCGAGGTTGTAATGAGCCAAATGGAAACTGACAAACCAGTTGATCTGGACCGTTACACTTTAAAGTTAAGTTTATCTAAATATCGGAAGTCAAACCTAGTGATCCCCGAGGAGATATAGCAGGCTTGTAGCAGCCAGCTGGGACATGGGAGAGGTAAGGAGATAACTGTGGGAGGACCTGGGTTGCAATGGTGCTCAGTAAAGCGGTGGCGCTGCAGTAGAGTTGCTGCCTCAGCGCCGGAGACCCGGGTTCGATCCCGACTACGGGTGCTGTCTGTGCAGAGTTTGTACGTTCACCCCGTGACCTGCGTGGGTTTTCGCAAAGATCTCCAAATTCTCTGCCTCGGAGGGTGGTGGAGGCCGGTTCTGTGGATACCCTCAAGAGAGAGCTCGATAGGGCTCTTGAAGATAGCGGAGTCGGGGGATACGGGGAGAAGGCAGGAACGGGGTACTGATTGTGGATGATCAGCCGTGATCACATTGAATGGCGGTGCTGGCTCGAAGGGCTGAATGGCCTACTCCTGCACCCATTGTCTATTGTCCATTGTCTCTGGTTTCCTCCCACACTCCAAAGACGTACAGGTTTGTAGGTTAATTGGCTTGGTATAAGTGTAAAATTGTCCCTAGTGTGCGGGGATCGCTGGTCGGTGCGGACCCGGTGGGCCGAAGGTCCTGTTTCCACGCTGTATCTCTAAACCAAACTAAACAAGTTGACAAAGGCTGGAAGTGAGAAGGGGACGAATGAAAGTAAAGATGTTGGGAGGGATATGGGTGGGGCGGGTCAGGAGAGGGAAGAGTGATCGTGGGAAATATGAGTGTGTACGAGGGTGTGGTGGTGTGGGTGAATGGCGTCTGGAGTGACTCAACGAGCCACCTCCAGCCAAGTCCCAGCGAGTCACAACAAGAATCTGTTAATTTAATACGGAGTATTATTTACACAGAGGGCAGTGGGTGCCTGGAACGAGCTGCCAGGGGTCGTGGTGGAGGCAGATAAAATAGTGGTGTTTGAGAGGCTTTTGGACAGGCACATGGTGGTTATGGAGGGATATGGATCACCTGCAGGCAGATGAGTTGGCCTTGATAGCATGGACATTGTGGGCTGTTCCTGTTCTCATGGGTCACCACCCTCTGACTGAAGAAATATGCTCCTCATCTCCTTCTGAAAGTGAATTTATTCTCTTTTATTCCCTTTTTCCACCCGCCGATCTTGAGAAGGGTGTCCCCCCCCCCCCCCTCGTTTCCACCCCCCCCCCAAGTGCAGCCCCGTGGGGGGGGGTTCCCCTCATGTCCCACCCTTCCACACTTCCTCCCCACCCTCTCCTGCACCTTCCCCCCCCCTTGTCCCCCGGCTCTTCATTTGCTCCCGCCCTCGATCCTGCACACTACCACGCCCTCTCCTACAAACCCCTCTCTACATCCTACACCCCCCCTACACCCCACACACCCCTCCCCCACGCATCTCCTTCACCCCCCCCCGCTCCTCACCCCCCCCCACCCCCTCTCCTTCACCCTCCCCCCCCTCTCCTTCACCCCCCTACCCTCCCCCCTCTCCTTCACCCCCCCCCCATCCTCCTTCACCCTCCCCCCTCTCCCCCAAACCACCCCTCCCCCCACCATCTCCTTCACCCCCCCACCATCTCCCCCCTCCCCCCTCTCCGTCACCCCCCTCTCCTTCACCCCCCTCTCCTTCACCCCACCTCCCCCCACCCCCCCCCTCCTTCACCCTCCCTCTCCTTCACCCTCCCATATCCCCCCCTCTACTCCATCACCCTCCTACCCCCTCTCCTTCACACCCTCCCCCCCTCCTCTCCTTCCACCCTCCCCCCTCCCTCCCTCTCCTTCACCCTCCCCCCCTCTCCTTCACCCTCACCCCCCTCTCCTTCACCCTCACCCCCCTCATCCTTCACCCTCCCCCACCACTCCTTCACCCCCCCCCTCTCCTTCACCCTCCCCCCCTCTCCTTCACCCTCCCCCCCTCTCCTATCACCCTCCCCCCCCTCCTTCACCCTCCCCCCCTCTCCTTCACCCTCCCCCCCTCTCCTTCACCCTCCCCCCCTCTCCTTCACCCGCCCCCCTCTCCTTCACCCCCCCCCCTCTCTCTCACCCGCCCCCTCTCCTTCACCCCCCTCCCTCTCCTTCACCCCCCTCCCTCTCCTCCACCCTCCCCCCCTCTCCTCACCCTCCCCCCCTCTCCTTCACGCCTCCCCCCCTCCCTTCACCCTCCCACCCCTCTCCTTCACACCCTCCCCCCCTCTCCTCCACCCTCCCCCCACCATCTCCTTCACCCCCCACCCTCCCCCCTTCCCCCCCCTTGTCCCCCGCATCTTCATTTGCTCCCGCCCTCTCCTGCACCATCTCCGCCTTCTCCCACCCCCCACAACCCCACAAACCCCTCTCCCCCCTCTCCTTCACCCTCTCCCCTACCCACCTCTCCTCACCCTCCCCCCCACATCTCCTTCACCCCCCCCTCACCCCCACCATCCTTCACCCCCCTCTCCTTCACCTTCACCCTCACCCCCCTCTACCTTCACCCTCCCAAAACCCCCTCTCCCACCCTCCCTCTCCTTCACCCTCCCCCCCTCTCCCTTCACCCTCTCCCCCCTATAACTCCCACGCCTCACACCATCTCCTTCACCCTCCCCCCCATCTCCTTCACCCTCCCCCCATCTCTTATCTTCACCCTCCCCTCCCTCTCCTTCACCCTCCCCCCCTCTCCTTCACCCTCCCCCCCCCCTCCTTCACCCGCACCCCCCTTCCTTCACCCTCCCCCCCTCTCCTTCACCCCCCCACTCTCCTTCACCCTCCCCCCCTCTCCACCCTCCCCCCCTCCTTCTCACCCTCCCCCCCACTCCTCACTCCTCCCCCCCTCTCCGTCCCCTCCCCCTCCCCCCCTCTCCTTCAACTCCCCCCCTCTCTTCACACACCTCCCCCCCTCTCCTTTCACCCTCCCCGCCCTCTCACCTCCCCCCTCTCCTTCACACCTCCATCCCTCTTCACCCCCTCCCTTCCTCCACCTCAAAAACCCCCCTCTCCTTCACCCTCCCCCACCTCTCCTTCCATCCCCTCCCCCCCCCCTCACCTTCACCCTCCCCCCCTCTCCTTCACCCTCCCCCCCCTCTCCTCACACCCTCCCCTCCTCCTCTCCTTCACCCCTCCCCACCCTCATCCTGCACCTTCCCCCGCCCTTGTCCCCGCTCTTCATTTGCTTCCCATGCCCTCATCCTGCACCACTCCCGCCTTCTCCTACACCCCCCTATCACCCCACACCCTTCCTCACCCTCCCCCCTGTCCTCTCCTTCACCCTCCCCCCTCTCCTTCAACCCCACCCCCTCCCCTTCCACACCCCACCCTCCCACCCTCCAATACTCCTTCACCTCCTCTCCTCACCCTCCCCCCCTCTCCTTCACCCACCCCCACTCTCCTTCATCCTCCATCACCCCCCCTCACCATCCTCTCACCCTTCCTCACCCTCCCTCCTTCACACCTCCCCCTCCTCCTTCAACCCTCCCCCCTCCCTTCAACCCCCCCTCCTCACTTCACCCCCCCTCGTCCTTTCCCCCCTCAACCCCCCTCTCCTTCACCCCCCTCTCCTTCACCCTCCCTCCCCCACCTCCCCCGCCCTCCTCCTCCTTCACCCTCCCCCCCTCATCCTTCACCCTGCCCCCCTCCCCTCTCTCCCCCCCTCTCCTTCCACCCCTCCCCCCACCCTCTCCTTCATCACCCTCCCCCCCCTCCCTTCACCCTCCCCCCCTTCTCTCCTTCACCCTCCCCCCCTCTCCTTCACCCTCCCCCCCCCTTCCTCTCCTTCATCCACCCTCCTCTCGTCACCCTCCCCCCTCTCCGTCACCCTCCCCCTCTCCTTCACCCCCCCTCTCCTTCACCCACCCCCCCTCTCCTTCCCCCTCCCCCCATCTCCTTCACAATCCTCCCCCCCTCTCCTCCCCCCCTCCTTCACCCCCCACCTCACCCCCCTCCCCCCTCTCCTTCACCCTCCCCCCCACTCCCTCACCCTCCCCCCCATCGCCTTCACCCTCCCCCCCTCATCCTTCACCCTCCCCCCCTCATCCTTCACCCTCACCCCCCTCCCTTCCCCTCCCCCACTCTCCCCCCCTCTTCCTTCACCCTCCCCCACCTCACCCTCCCCCCCTCATTCCTTCACTCCTCCCCTCCTCCTTCACCCTCCCCCCCCCTTCCTTCACCCTCCCCCCCTCCTCTCACCCTCCCCTCCCTCTGCCTTCCTCCACCCCGCTCCTTCACCCTCCCCCCCCTCCCTTCACCCTCCCCCCCTCCTCCTTCACCCTCCCCCCCTCTCCTTACACAACACTCCCCCCCCTCTCCTTCACCCTCCCCCCTCTCTCCTTCCCCTCCCCCCCTTCTCCTCACCCCCCCCCCCTTCCTCTCCTTCACCCTCCCCCCCTTCCTCTCCCGCTCCCTCCCCCCCTCTCCTTCACACCCTCCCCCCCTCTCTCCCTTCACCCTCCCCCCCTCTCCTTCACCCTCCCCCCGCTCTTACCAACCCTCCCCCCCTCTCCTTCAACTTCAACTCCCCCCTCCCCAACCCCCCCCTCCCTCTCCTCACCCTCCCCCCCTCTCCTTCACCCTCCCCGCCCCCTCTCCTTCACCCAACCCCCCCTCCCTCAACCTCCCCCCCCTCTCACCCTCCCCCCCTCTCCCCCCCCTTCACCCTCCCCCCCTTCACCCTCCCCCCCTCCTTCATCCCTCCCCCCCCCTCTCCTCCACCCTCTCCCTCCCTCTCCTTCACCTCCCCTCCCTCTTCCTCACCCTCCCCCCCTCCTCACCCTCCCACCCTCTGTCCCTTTCACCCTCCCCCCCCTCTCCATCACCCTCCCCCCCCTTCTCCTCCCCCCCTCTCCTTCACCCTCCCCCCCTCTCCTTCCCTCCCCCCCTCTCTTCACCCTCCCCACCCCCCTCATCCTCACCCTCCCCCCTCTCCTTCACCCTCCCCCCTCCTCCTTCACCCTCCCCCCCCTCTCCTTCACCTTCACCCCCCCCCACCCCTCTCCTTCACCCTCCCCCCCTCTCCGTCTCCCCCCCTCTCCTCACCCTCCCCCCCAAGTCCCCCCCTCCCCCATTGTCCCCCCCCCCCCTTCCTTCACTTCCTCCCCCCCTCTCCTTCACCCCCCCCCCTCCCTTCACCCTCCCCCCCTCTCCTTCACCCTCCCCCCCTCTCCTTCACCCTCCCCCCCTCTCCTTCACCCACCCCGCCCCCTCTCCTTCACCCCCGCCCCTCGCCCACCCCCCCACCATCTCCTTCACCCTCCCCCCCCCCCTCACCCCTTTCTCCCCCCCTCTCCTTCACCCTCCCCCCTCTCCTTCACCCTCCCCCCCTCTCCTTCACCCTCCCCCCCTCTCCTTCACCCTCCCCCCCTCCCCCCACCCTCCCCCCACCCCCCACCCCTCCCACCACTCCTTCACCCTCCCCCCCTCTCCTTCACCCTCCCCCCCCTCTCTACCTCCCTCTCCTTCACCCCCCCCTCACCCTTCCCACCCTCTCCTTCACCTCCCCCCCTCTCCTTCACCCTCCCCCCCCTCTCCTTCAAACCCTCCCCCCTCTCTTCACCCTTCCCCCCTCCCCTCCCTCCTCCTTCAACTCCTCCCTCCCTCCACTCCTTCACCCTCCCCCCATCCCTCCTCCCCTCCCCCCTCCCTACATCCCTTCACCTTTCTCCCCCTCTCCTTCACCCTCCCCCCCTCCTCTCCTTCACCCTCCCCCCCCTTTCCTTCACCCTCCCCCCCTCAATCCTCACCCTCCCCCCCCTCGTCCTTCACCCCCCCCCCTCCCTCTCCTTCACCCTCCCCCCCCCTCTCCTTCACCCCCCCCCCAACATCTCCCCTCCCCCCCTCTCCTTTTCACCCTCCCCCTCCTCTCCTTCCTTCACCCCCCTCCCCTCTCCTCCACCCTACCCTCCCCCCCTCTCCTTCACCCTCCCCCCCTCTCCTCCTTCACCCTCCCCCCCCCCCTCCCCCTCCTCCACCCACCCCCCCTCTCCTACACCCTCCGCCCCCCACCCCTCCCCCTTCCCCCCCCCATCCCCCCACTTCATTTGCCCCGCTCTACCGCCTCCTACACCCCTCACCCTCCCCCCTCTCCTCCCCCCCCCCCCTCCCCCCCCCCACACCCACCCTCCCCCCCCCCCTCCTTCACCACCCCCCTCACCATCACCTCCCCCCCCTCTCCATCACCCTCCCACCCTTCCCCCATCCCACACCAACCCCCTCCCTCTCCTTCCCCCACACCCCTCCCCCCCCTCCCCCCCACCCCCGCCCCCACTCCATACCCCCCCCCCACCGCAAGCCCGCCACCCCCTCCCCCCCCCGCGAGACGACGCAACACACCTCCCCCCTCCTTCACCCCCCCCTCTCCTTCAGCTCCTCCCCCGCCCTCTCCCCCCCTCTCCTTCACTCTCTCCTTCACCCCCCCCCCTCCCTTCACCCTCCCCCCCTCTCCTTCACCCCCCCCTCCCCCCTCACCTCCCCCCCCTCTCCTTCACCCTCCCCCCCCTCACCCTCCTCCACCCTCCCCCCCTCCTCCTCTCCCCCCACCCTCCCCCCCCTCCTCTCCTTCACCCTCCCCCCCTCTCCCCTCCTCCCACCTCACCCCCAAACCCCACCCCCCCCCCTCTCGTCCTTCTCACACCTCCCCCCCTCACCTATCCTCCTACACCTCCCCCCACCCAACCCCCCACCCCCCCACACAACCCCCACCCCCCCAACTCTCCCAACCCCCACCCCCCCTCACCCTCCCCCAACCTCCCATCCCTCACCCTCCCCCCTCTCCTTCCCCCCCTCTCCTTCACCTCCCTCCCTCCCCCTCCTTCCACCCTTGCCCCCCCACACCTCCCCCCTCTCCTCTTCACCCCCCCCCTCTCCACTCCCCCCACAGACTCCTCTCCTTCACCCACCCCTCCCTCTCCTCCATCCTCCCCCCCCCTCTCCTTCACCCTCCCCCCCGTCTCCTTGCACCCCCTCCCCCGTCTCCATCACCCTCCCCCCCTCTCACCTTACCCCCCCCACCCCCCTCTCCTTCCCTCCCCCCCTCTCCACCCACCCTCCCCCCCTCTCCCCCCCTTTCACCCCCCCCCCCCTCCCTTCTCTCCTCACCCCTCTCTCCCCCACACCACCCCCACCCCCCACCTCACCCTCCCCTACCCTCCTCTCCATTCACTCCCCTTCTCCTTCACCCCCCCTCTCCTTCACCCCCCCACCCTCATCCTTCACCCTCCACCCTCTCACCCCCCCCCCCCCTCTCTCATCACCCACCTACCTCTCCTCCTCACACCCTCCCCCCCCCTCTCCTCACACCTCCCCCACCTCTCCTTCACCCTCCCCCCTCCCCCCTCCCCCCCTTCCACCTTCCCATCCACCCCCCCCCCCCCCCTCACCCTCCCACCCCTACCCTCCCCCCCTCCTCCGTCTCCCCCCCCATCCCTCTCACCCTCCCCCCCACTCCCCCCGTCCACCCTCCCCCCTCCCTTCACCCCCCCCCCTCCCCCCCCTCACCCCTCCCCCCCCTTCCCTTCACCCTCCCCCCCTCTCCTTCACACCACCCTCCCCCCCCCCCCTCCCTTCCCCTCCCCCCCTCTCCTTCACCCCCCCCCTCTCCTTCACCCTCCCCCCCCATCTCCTTCACCCTCCCCTCCCCTCCCCTTCACCCTCCCCCCCCTCCCTTCACCCCCCCCCCTCTCCTTTCACCCCCCCTACCACCCTCTCCTTCACCCCCCCCCCACTCTCCTCACCACTCCCCCCCCTCTCCTTCACCCTTCCCCCCCTCTCCTCACCCTCCCCCCCTCTCCTTCACCCTCCCCCACCTCTCCTCACCCTCCCCCCCCTCTTCACCCTCCCCCCCCTCTCCTTCACCCTCCCCCCCTCTCCTTCACCCCTCTCCCCCCCTCTCCCCCCCTTCCTACAACCTCCCCCCCTCTCCTTCACACCACCCTCCCCCCCTCTCCTTCACCCTCCCCCCCCTCTCCTACACCCTCCCCCCCTCTCCTTCACCCTCCCCCCCCCTCCTTCCCCCCCCCCCCTCTCCCCCCCCCTTCCCACCCCCCTCCCCCCTCTCCTTCACACTCCCCCCCACTCTCCTTCACCCTCCCCCCCTCCTCCTTCCACCCTCTCCTCTCCTTCACCCTCCCCCCCTCTCCTTCACCCCCCCCCCTCGTCCCCTCCCCCCCACCCTCCCCCCCCCCCCTCCTTCACCCTCCCCCCCTCTCCTTCACCCTTCTCACCTCCCCCCCTCTCCTTCACCCTCCACCCTCTCCTTCACCCTCCTCCCTTCCCTCTCCTTCACCCCTCTCCTTCACCCTCCCCCCCCTCTAACCCCTTCTCATCACCCTCCCCCCCTCTCCTTTCACCCACCCCCCTCTCCTTCACCCTCTCTCCACCCCCCCCCCCCAACACCCCTCCCCCCCCACCTCACTTCCTCCCCCCCCTCCCTCCTCCCCCCCCCCTCCTTCACACCCTCCCCCCCCTCTCCTCAACCCTCCCCCCCTCTCCAATCACCCTCCCCCCCACTCCTTCACCCTAACACCCCCCCTCTCCTTCACCCTTCACCCTCCCCCCTCTCCTCACCCTCCCACCTCCCCCCTCCCCCCCTCCTTCCTTCACCCTACCCCCCCTCCCCCCACCCCCCCCACTCATCCTTCCCTCACCTTCACCTCCCCCTCCTCCTTCACCCTCCCCCCCTCTCCTTCACCCACCCCCCCTCACCCCCTCTCCTCACCCTCACCCTCCCCCCCCTCCCCCCCACATCCTTCACCTCCCCCCCTCTCACCCCCCCTCAACCTTCACCCACCCCCCCACTCCTTCCCCCTCCCCCCTCTCCTTCACCCTCCCCCCCTCTCCTTCATCCCCCCCTCTCCTTCACCCTCCCATCCTCTCCTTCACCCTCCCATCCTCTCCTTCACCCTCCCATCCTCTCCTTTCACCCCACCCCCCCCCCCCCCCCCTGTCCTCCACCCTCCTCCCCCCCCCCTCCTCCACCCCCCCTGTCTCCTCCACCTTCCCCCTGTGGGGTGGGTTTTCTGACCTGTGTATTGGGGCCCCCCTGCTCACCCACCTTGTCTCCGCAGGGAACGCTGGCGGAGAGGATCCGCGCCGGTGGTGCCGGCATCCCCGCCTTCTTCACGCCCACCGCCTACGGCACGCTGATCGAGGAGGGCGGCGCCCCCATCAAGTACAACCGGGATGGCAGCATCGCCATCTCCAGCGAGCCCAGAGAGGTGAGAGAGTCCCCCATCACCCTCTGACCACCACGCCACTGGTCCGGCAGCCGGCTCCTGCCCCTTCGTTACCCAGCTGGGATCGAGGGGTTCACTGGGCCCCCCCCCCCCCCCCCCCACCACACTACTCGGTTTTCCAGTGCCGGCAAAACCAAACGGTGGTTCTCTACCGGCAGAGCACAGCACTGCGGTGCAGCGGCAGAGTTGCTGCCTCACAGTAGCAATGTTACACAATTTTGAGATTTAAAAAATCAAGTCTGCAATTTATCCCATCATATAAAGCATAAAAATGAAGTTTAAATTGACACCTAATTCACTCTCATATCTTCAGTATTAAAAAAGTAATGGCCATTTTCATACTCGGAAATTAGCATCTTGTTCCCTATTGCTTTTCCATTGACTTAACACAAAAGCTGTGATCGAGGACAGTCAAAAGCCCATAACTTTTAAAATAATTAAGAGAACTGAAATAAATTTTCAGTTATTATAGATTGAAGCATTCTGAAACAAATATGAAACAATTTTACTTGGATGACCTGAAATTAAAGCATATAATTAGTCAGTTACCCAATTGTAGCTAATTACAAAATTCAATTACTAGATCTAAACATCTATTCATTTCTTAAGAAAAGATAAACATTTTTAAATAGCCTATGTGTCCAAATAACATTCACACAAGAATTCACAATATAACATGATTTTTAAATCTCATTGTCATGGATTTATAGGCCAAATGGTAGGAATTTAGTGTTTAATTCCTGTAAATTAATGGCCATTTAAATGGGATTTTGTGGAACGCGATCGATTGGAACGTCGCGGTTGTGGTGAATTTAAACCCCATATCGGCAGGAAAAACACTGCCGGTTCGTAAGGGGCCAAAATCACCTTTTCGCAACGTAAAATGTGGATTAAGGTTATCCTAAGAAGCACGTTTATATGTAAAATAAACGGCTTTCCTTTAGCTGTTCCGTACCTGAAATCTGTCCCGGTTATCGGTGTTGACGGCATTAGAAGCGGCTTTTTAGTTAATTCTAGCGCTGAAATTGTCCAGCGATTTATAAAAAAATAAATAATAACAATTAAAAATATTTCACAGAACGTCCGTCGGAACAATTCTTCAGCATTTGCTAGCTCCCCGAGAAAATATATTCAGGAAAAGGTGGTAGTAAATCGCATTTTAAAACCCCGCCCCCCCCCCTCAAAGGCGCCAAAGTCGCGCACACGGCCAGTGGCAGAACTGCAGCGCCGCTGAAGGTAAGTATTGTAACAAACCTACTCGCAGTGCCAGAGATCCTGACGACGGCCGCTGTCTGTACGGAGTTTGCACATTCTCCCCGTGACCTGCGTGGGTTTACTCCGAGATCTTCGGTTTCCTCACACTCTCCAAAGACGTACAGGTTTGTAGGTTAACTGGCTTGGGTAAAATTGTTAGTTCCTAGTGTGTGTTGGAGAGCGCTAATGTGCGGGGATCGCTGGTCGGTGCGCACTCGGTGGGCCGAAGGGCCTGTTTCCACGCTGTTTCTCTTAACTAAACTGGTTCAACTGGGAAACTAATCAAGTCTACTCCGCCATTCAATCTATCGCTCCCTCTCAACCCCATTCTCCTGCCTTCTCCCCATAACGCCTGACACCCGCACTAATCAAGAATCTATCTGTCTCTGCCTTAAATATATCCACTGACTTGGCAACTTGCTGTCATGTCTAGCCGTCTGTGGCAATTAATTCCACAGATTCATCACCCTGTGATTAAGGAAATTCCTCTTCATCTCCTTCCTAAAGAAACGTCCTTATATTCTGAGGCCTCTACTCCTAGACTCTCCCACATCCACTCAATCCTGGCCTTTCACTATTTGGTAAGTTTCAATGAGGTCCCCCTTCTAAACTCCAGGGAGTACAGGCCCAGTGCCGTCAAACGCTCATCATAGGTGAATCTACTAATTCCTGGGATCAGTCTTGTAAACCTCCTCTGGACCATCTCCAGAGCCAGCACGTCCTTCTCGGATGTGGTGCCTAAAACTGCTCAATACGCCAACTGCAGCCTGACCACGGCCTTATAGAGCCTCAGTGTTGCCCAAAACCTGCCTGTCTCCATATTGCAAGCCTAGGATTCTGTACCTGGAGAGACAAGGAACTGCAGGTACTGGAATCTGGCGCAAAATCCAAAGCGCTGGAGGAACTCAGGGGGTCAGGCAGCATCTGTGGAGGGAATGCACAGATGCTGGTTCAGGTTAGGTCATTACAGGCAGTCTGAAGAAGGGTCCTAAACGCAAATGCCGTCTGTCCATTCACTCCACAAATGCTGCTTGACTCGTTGAGTTGCTGCAGCATTTTGATTGTCACAGAACTAGATCAATGTACAACTGAATGAGACGTTGCATGTGTGAAAGTCCCTGATTCTCCCTAAAACACTGAAACTAGGGTTGTAAACGGGAACAACATACAAAGTGCTGGAGTATTCGGCAAGTTTCAATAAGGTCCCCCCCCACATCCTTCTAATCTCCAGCGAGGGGCGCAGCGGTAGAGTTGCCGCCTCACAGCGCCAGAGACCCGGGTTCAATCCTGACTATGGGTGCCGTCTGTACGGAGTTTGTACGTTTTCCCCGTGACCTGCGTGGGTTTTCCCCGACGCTCCGGTTTTTTCCCACACTCCAGAGATGTACAGGTTAGTAGGTTAATTGATGTGGCGCAAATGTAATTTGTGGCTAGGATAGTGATAATGTGCGGGGATCGCTGGTCGGTGCAGACTCAGTGGGCCGAAGGGCCTGTTTCCGCACTGTATCTCTAAACTAAACTAAATGATCAGACTGCGTCTGTGGAGAACATGGATAGGTGATGTTTCGGGTCGGCATCCTACTTTGCCTGTCGATTTCCTCCACAGATGCTGCCTGACCTGCTGAGTTCCTCTAGCATTTTGTCTTTTCATTGTGTAAAACTAGGTTCCCTGTGTCTCCATTGTTAGCGTGATGTCGCTGCTGAGCCTTTGTTGTGGCAGCCTCTCATTAACAATCTGAAGAAGGGTCTCGACCCGAAACGTCGCCTATTCCTTCTCTCCAGCGATGCTGCCTGTCTCAATGAATTACTCCAGCACCTTGTCGTGGTGGAGAAGCTTGTGTAGACCTGAGATCCTGAGAGTGATGCTGTCTGGAGCTTGCAATCCAACCAAGACCTCAACAGTGGAACAGGCGGAGGACAATGGCTGACCTTAGTGGAGCGTCACAACGGCTGGGAAGGCGGATGAAGGCTGCGGCAGAAAAGGGTCTCCGGTCGTCTTGGACTCCATGCCACTGGATCCGGACCCAGATCTGTCAAGGACCGTGGGGTGGCTGTCTGTGCACCAGTCTCCCCACGTTAAACAAAGTCACGCACAGGCATCCTCCATATAGGGAATAGGACCCATGGTCAGCCATGACCGGGTGGGGCCTCTCATTGACCAGAGTTCTCCTCTATGCGGTTAGTACACAGTCTGCTCACTACTGTGGGCACTGAATAAGATGAATGTTATGATGAACATAGAGGGGCCCCTCTATGTTCTCAGTGGCCCCTCCTCCACGCTGGGCCCCTCTATGTTCTCAGTGGCCCCTCCTCCACGCTGGGCCCCTCTATGTTCTCAGTGGCCCCTCCTCCACGCTGGGCCCCTCTATGTTCTCAGTGACCCCTCCTCCACGCTGGCCCCTCTATGTTCTCAGTGGCCCCTCCTCCACACGCTGGGCCCCTCTATGTTCCCAGTGGCCCTCCTCCACGCTGGGCCCCTCTATGTTCTCAGTGGCCCCTCCTCCACGCTGGGCCCCTCTATGTTCTCAGTGGCCCATGTGGCGATCTGCTACAACTGGATTTTGAAATGTTCAAAACTTTTCGGCGACTGTGGGCTTGACGTAGCTTGTCTTCTCCTGTGGTAGGTAGTCGCCAGGTGATGTAGGTTGTTGCTAGGATGACGCAGGTTGTCGCCAGGTGACGTAGGTTGTTGCTAGGATGACGCAGGTTGTCGCCAGGTGACGTCGCCTGTGCTGACTTCGGTGAATTCCACTGGTGACTACCAACGTCAACCAGCGACAGGTACCGGCGACTGAATTATCTTCTGTTATCTTCAGTTGTCGGCGACAGGGTCGTAGCTTGTCGCGGGTGGATGTTGTTTGACATCCTAATGGGTCGCCGGTTGTCGTAGCTTGATGTCGACTAGGTGATAAGTTGTTGTAGACATTGTCGTGGGGGGGGTCCAGTCGCCGTTTTTTCGGCGACCTGCTACAACTGTGATACTTGCCGGCAGTCGCCAAAAAAATCGCCTAAGTGGGACAGGCCATTTGGAGATTGGGAAGCTTTAAGGGCTTGTCCCTCTTGGCTATTTTTCTTTTTCGCCGACTGCCGGCGTCATATCAGTGTCGCCAAAAGATTTTGAGCATTTCAGATAAAATGTCGCGTCGTAAGTCATCACGCCGCGAATTTTTCGGTGATCTGATACATCAGACAACGATGCCGGCAGTCACCGAAAAAATCGCCAGGTGGGACAGGCCCTTTATTTAGAGCAAAGATCCTATAGCGGAGCAAGATAGACCACTCCCTCTAAATGCAATGGGCTGACGTGTAGTACACAACGGAGCAGAACGTGGGCCTTTTCTTTTCATCCAT
Source organism: Okamejei kenojei (assembly GCA_035221665.1). Lineage (NCBI taxonomy): Eukaryota > Metazoa > Chordata > Chondrichthyes > Rajiformes > Rajidae > Okamejei > Okamejei kenojei. The sequence continues at coordinate 32,528,423 of CM069133.1, forward strand.
TTCAGTAACCCGACCCGACTCGCAGTGTAATCAACGTTGCAGGGATCATTTTGTGTTAATAAATTATAATTCTGAAAATGAGGAGAAGATCTTTACCAAATAACTTTTATTTTTACGAGGATGTTTCCGTAACCGGTTTCCGTCTCCGCACTAGTATCTTTGCTCCGCTGTGATGGGATCTTTGGCGGGGAGACGGAAGCTGGTTACGGATATGTGGCCGTAAATTACCCATGAATCTGCCCATGACCGTACCACGTCTTTTTCGTCGAGTGGGCTATCTTGCTCGCTATAGCATCTTTGATTTGGAGACTTCCAAAAAGCTGTGGTGACTGCGGAGGGTCTGAGTGCATCCTGGATGCCCGCTGACAATGTTCTAGTTTGGTGATTGATTTTTTGCAAAGTTTGGAGTTTGCAAACTCCATGAACTTCAGATTTGATTCACGCATTGATGTGTTAATTGCGACTGAATAAAAGCTCCTTTGTTTAGGCCGAACAAAATTGGAGGTTAACAGTGATCTGCAGTCTCGCATTCACTCTGTGTGGGAAGGAACTACAGATGCTGGTTTACACCGAAGATAGACACAAAATGCTGGAGTCACTCAGCGGGACAGGCAGCATCTCTGGAGAGTATGGGTGACATTTCGGCTCTGAAGAATGCTCTCGACCCAAAACGTCACCCATTCCTTCTCTCCAGAGAGGCTGCCTGTCCCGCTGAGTGACTTCAGCATTTTGTGTCTATCTTCACATTCACTTTGACTGATTCCTGTGAATGATGCAGATACCAACCCCGGATAGGTTAGTTTAGTTTAGCGATGCAGCGCGGAAATGGACCCTTCGGACCACCGAGTCCGCACCGACCAGCGATCCCCGCACACGAACATTATCCAACACACACTGGGGACAATTTTACATTTGTACCAAGCTAATTTACCGGCAAACCTGGACGTCTTTGGAATGTGGGAGGAAACCGGAGCACCCGGAGAAAACCCACGCAGGTCACGGGGTGAACGCACAAACCCTGTAGTTGGGATCGAACCCACGTCTCTGGTGCTGTAAGGCAGCGACTGTATTGCGTCACTGTGCTGGCCTACTTGAGTTTAAACTGGACCTCGAGCCCCTAGAGTTGTCCCTGGGCGAGTTGTCGGGGATAAGCCAGTGTTGGGGGCACTGCAGGAGTTCAGTTTAGTTTATTGTCACGTGTACGGAGGTACAGTGAAAAGCTTTTGGTGCTTGCTAACCAGTCAGTGAAAAGACAATACATGATTACAATCGAGCCGCTCACAGTGTACAGATACAGGATAAGGGAATAAGCCAGTAAAAAGTCCGATCAGTATAGTCCGAGAGGTCACACAGTGAGGTATTAAGAAATTCAGAGACACTGCCCTTGTTGTTGGTTAGGATGATTTCACTGCCTGGGGTGAGAAACTGCCCCCTGAATCTGGAGGTGTGCGTTTTCACCACTCTGTATTCTATATCTCTTGAGGAGAAGACGGACTAACCGGTGTGAGACCGGCCTTTGATTAATGCTGCTGCTGCCTTGCCGAGGCAACTTGAGGGTATAAAATGGAGACAATGGAAGGGAGGTTGTTTTTGTGTGATGGTCTGGCTTTTTTTGTTGCGTCCACAATTCACCGCAATTTTGTTGCGGTCTTGGATGGAGCTGTTCTCCAAACCACGCTGTGATGCATCCCGATAAAAAGCTTTCCTTGGTGCATGTGGTGCAAGTTGTTTGTGACGTGCCGACTTCAGCTGGCCTCACCGGTGTGACCCCAGGTGCGAGAGATAATGGCCGTCACTAATCATGGAGCGGGGAATCACGTGAGACTTTGCCCTCATCAAGGGCCTGAAAGCGGATCGAGCGGGAACGTGGTTGTTCAAGCGTAATCCCTGTGAAGTCACGCAGCACAGTCACAGCCCTCGGCAGACCCGTCCATGCCGACCGAGACGCCCACTACAAGCAAGTCTCACCTGCCCGTGTCTGGCCGATATCCCTCTCAGTCTTTCCTCTCCATCTACTGTCCAAGTTTCTTTAAATGCTGTTTCCAGTACCTGCCCTCAACTACCATCCTCTCTGGCACTCCTTCCATATACCGACTTCCCTCCTTGAGTGGAAACGTTTTTGCCCCTCCGTTTAGTCATAGATTCACACAGTGTGGAAACAGGCCCTTCGGCCCAACTTGCCCACACCGGCCAACATGTTCCAGCTACACGAGCCCCACCTGCCTGCGTTTGGTCCATATCCCTCCAAACCTGTCCAATCCCATGTACCTGTCCAACTGTTTCTTAAACGTTGGGATAGTCCCAGCCTTAACTACCTCCTCTGGCAGCTCGTTCCATACACCCGCTGCCAGGGGGGGTGGTGGAGGCAGATACAACAGTGGTGTTTAAGAGGCTTTCAGATAGGAATGAGGGTGTGCAGGAAATGGAGGGATATGGATGACCTGCAGGCAGAGGTGATGAGTTTAATCGGCTTCATACTGGATGCAGAATTGGTCCTTGTACTGTTCGACATCCTATATGTACCAGTCTCATCATAGTTTATACCCACTCATTCCTGGATCCAACTTCTCTTAAACCCAACCTCTCCAGGGCCAGCAAATCCTTCCTCAGTTCCAAGAAGGGTCTCGACCCGAAACTCTCCCTTCCTCCTTCCTCCTCCAGAGATGTTGCCTGTCCCCTGAGTGACTCCCGCATTCTGTGCCTTAGCTCCGGTTTAAACCGGCCTCGGCATAACATCCCTTGTGAGATAGCAGGTGGCGTTGAGGGGCTGAGTGGCCTTCTCCTGACGGGGATGCCCTGTTGGGCTATAGCTCTGGCCTCCGTGAGGGGGTGCCTGGCCCCCTCCACGGACCCTACCCCGCTTTTTTTGCACTGACCCTGCTCTCGATTCTCTCTGTTTCTTGCAGGAAAACTGCGCGTAACTTCAACCAGACGATGTGCAAAGCTGCTAAAATCACCCTGGTGGAGGTAAGTGGGAGTGCATCGCTGTGCACTCTATATTACAGCAATTCAATAAACGTTTAGAGAGGGACAGCGTCGGAAACAGGCCCTTCGCCCCCCCCCCACACCGGCGTTCCTGTGCCCGCCCAGAACACGCACACACACAACACCACACACACAACACACACACACACAACACACACACACACTCCACACAACACACAACACACACACAAAGCAGCGCTTATCCACACACACGCGCGGCTGACGGTTATTTTCTTTTTTACTTTACAACCAAGCCAATTAACCAACCCCTGCACGTCTTGGAGTGTGGCAGGAAAACAGAAGATCTCGAGAAAACCCACGCAGTGGCCACGGGGAGAACGTACAAACTAACTCCTACAGACAGCACCCGTAGTCGGATCCGAACCCGGGTTCTGGCCGCTGGCATTTCCGCTGTACAGGCAGTAACTCTACCGCTGCGCCTGCCCTAATGTCTCTTTATTCATTATTTTTGGGACCTGCTGGCAAATCTTCCAGGTTTTTTTTTTTAAGTTTTTGCTGAGGTACAGTTTCATAAGGATAGTCAAGTTGAATTGGGTCATTCACCCATCAAGTCTTACTCTGACTCGCCATTTCGATCATGGCTGAATATATCTCTCCCTCCTAACCCTCCTGCCATTCTCCCCATGACCCCAAACTGCTTTGTTTTGCTCGCGATACATAAGTACAAAGCAAGTTTAAACTTCCAGTGTACATAGTAGGTAGAGCAAAAGCTAGGGGAAGATACAGAGTGCAAATATAGTTTCTCAGCATTGTAGCGCACCCAGTTCCAGATACAAAAGTCCCAATGTCGCGCAATGGGGTAGAAGGCACAAAGACACGTGGTGGAACCACCCGTTCGATCCTGACTACGGGTGCTTCTGTACGGCAGTTGGTACGATCTCCCCTGACCACGTGGGTTTTTTTCTTTCTCCCCGGGTGCTCCGGTTTCCTCCCGCACCATTAAAGAACGTGCAGTTGGCAGTTCAATTGCTTCTGTACATTTTGTAAAACAGTCCCCCCGCCCGCTGTAAGTGGGATTGGCGCTGGTGAGCCCCGGGGTGGTCCCGGTCGGGCGCCGAAGCCCTTTTCCGCGCTGTATCTGAGAACAACAGCCTTGGTGGTGTATGGACACAGACACTGTGACGGCCGTTGTTGTAGGTGTTAAGCGCAAACGGATAATAGAAGATGATAGGATATCATGGCGACAGGAGGGATGGTCTGGCACTCGTGAGTACCGTGGCTCGTTGTGCACAACGCCAGACGGCCGTCACTGCGACACATCTCCTCACACACACACAAAGCCGCACACATATATACACTACAAGGGCAAGATGGACAGAGTTTAGTTACTCCAGATACAGCATGACAGAGTCAGTTTATCTAGACAGTCAATAGCGCAGTGCGCTAGCAGACGCGCACAGGCACTATGCGACCAACCCACAGGCCACGGCAAGTCGCGAATCCCAGCTGTAATACGTTCTCGCAGGACCTGTTTCATCAAAAAGTGTCTAGGAGGAGCACAAGTGGTACCCTGCCATACGCAGCACGTCGACTGCCTGGTGCGGCGAGCGATATTCCAGGTGTCTGCGTCAAGCAATCATCAAACCTAACGCCGTGTGTCAACGGGCAGACAGCACCACGGACTCCATCAGTAAAAACCAGGTGCAAGAACAGCCCGATAGATCAGGACTCTCGACAAGCGTGCACTGCGCCAGCCAGTCTCACTGCAGCGACTACACGGCGTCACACTGTGCGCGAGGCTCCACAACTCGCGGTACTCTCTGCTCCTGGTCATAGGTCGCGGAGGCTAGACGTCAGTCTGCTGAGACACTAGATTTCTGACCGCCCACAGCGTCTGTGATCTTCACGCCAATCTCCATTGCTCATACCACATATCTGTCCTGCATCACCTTGAACTTGCTCTGTACTTATGTATAGCCGAGCAGACTGAACATATAGACAGATTTGGGCGTCATTGGGGTCACAGTGTAACAGCAGCGCAGCTAGGACAGGGCTGAAAGATAGATCAGACCATGCCTGACACACAATAACAAGCCTAGAAGAGAATAGAGCAGTCTCGAGCACTTGGCTCGAGTATAACGACGTCAATTACAACATCTCATCATTGGTCTTATGACAATCTATAAGATACGTATTCAATACTTCAGCAGCACACTTAAACAATAATATATAAACCTAGATAAGCAACTATAGACAACACAGGCGAGTCCCAAAATATAGAACAATCCAGACACTATCCATGGCAGATAACAAGACGCGACAAGCAGGTATACTACTAAATAACAGCTAGTACAAGACAGTATACTATGCACTCTCACTTAGCGTCCAAGTGACTAAGCCATTCCGCCACCTGTCGCTAGAGATCCCCGGATCATGGAGGACATCTCCGCGGGGACATAAACCTCTCGCTGTCTGTACGGACCGCTCTTAGTACGATAGTTGTGCCTCTTAGGAAAGGCAGCGGCGTGGCCTGTGCGTGGGGAGAGTGGAGCTCGCGCGGATCGTTCTGCCTCTCAGTAACGCCACCGGTTCAGGACACAAGAATTTGATCAGAGCGAGATCGGGCGGTAGCGGGCGTTCATCGCGAGGGGGGGGTTCTCTTGGGATTATAGTTGGGGTCATCAGCGTCTCCGTCACAACGGCGCGGGGGAGCGGGAGCGCAGCAGCGGAGGTGATGCGGTGGCGTGGGTGGGGTGGGAGGGGGTGGGGGTCGTGTCGCGCCGCTATACCGAACCGCGAGCTCTGCAGTCGCGATGATGCTGATCGTCTAGTCGGCAATCGCGCGCGCGGTCGGGTTAGAATATGCGGCGACGCCACGACGGACCTGTGTCATCAGAGCGCGAGCTGTCTCTAGTAAGGTGTGTTGGGCACTTCTTGCAGTGACGCTCAGCTCATGCATAGCGCGCCACGCTACTCTAGTCACATACGCACCAGCGGTCGCACTTTTAGCACTCACACTATCGCACCACATCGTCTGTGAACAGTTACAGCGGCAAGTTGTAATGATAGAAAATGAGCAGCAAATAGCTTCGCCGAGCAGGGACAACACAAACACACATACACAACACCACAAACAAGCACACACCACACACACACACAAGACAGGCACTGCACATCAGACGAGAGATGCGGGACAAGGCGCTCGACCATCCTACTAAAGGATAGAGGCAGACTGTCGAGTGGGGACATTATGTATCTTGAACTGGAAGGTGTACAGGACTCTAAGTGAAAAGATTAGAAAGGTTTTATCTCTATAGTCTGAGTCGGGAGAGGTGTGAGTGAGGAGAGGTATCAATATATAAGGGGTTTTAAGCTGCGTATTAGGACAGGGTAATATCATTGATTTATAAAAATCAGGAGTTCTCTCTCTAGATGAGGCAGTGTGCGAGTGTGTGACGAGGTGAGGGTGGCATGCTCTCTTAGAGGTTGGATAAATGCACTGTGACACACGTCATGCGTGCAAACGCTAGTGGAATGGTTGGTTCAGTGTGGCATCTTACTGGATAGGGGAGGGGGGTGGCTGAGATATTACGGCCGGTCTAGGGGGGGGGGGGGGGGATTGGATTTGGAGCGGTTATGTGGCGTGTTTAGGTATTACACACAGTTACATGGTATAATGTTGAGTGGGACACTGTAACACACACACACATCTAGATCTGATAAGACACACACAAGATTGTAGTTAACAATTTTATATTGATATTGGGGATACACACCTGTGGACACACACACACTGTATGGGTGTTGATTGGCGTATGGCACTATCTAAGTTCTTGATCTTTTAGCTCTACGTATGCAAAGGGATATGGCATCATATAGGATCATGCGTGTCGATGGTATGAGTAGGTCTAGCAGATCATAGATCAGAAGGGAGTTGCGGTTTTGTTGGGGTATGGTATGGGGTGGGGTATGGGGGGGGTAGTGTGTGGGTATTAAAATATTGGATGAATTGGGAGCAGGTAGAGGGGCGAGGTAGGTTATGGGGGGGTATGGAACAATGTGGGACAACTTCAGGGATAAACACATCAATATATCTAGGTCTCTATATTTAGACATTAGATGGAATTATTGTAAATGAAAGTGGGACATCGTATGATATAGTGGGGGGGGAGGCTGGGACAGAGTATGAGTGATCACTCTGACTTGGGTGGGCATTGATGGGCAGGCACAGACATACAGCAGGGACTGTCTCTCTGGGTGGTATGTTGTTTGGAATTAGGGTATGTGTGAAACAAACAGTACAGGGGAACGTACAACTGGGGGTAGAACAACCAAGGGAGCCAACTGGTAGGGGTGGTGGAATTTGCGGGAGCTATGTCGAGGGGTATGTCGCGGGAGCTGTAGAGGGCAGGGGCTCTCTGTGGGCAGTTCTTTGATGAGGATACGAGACATCTCTCCAGAGATTGGTGGTGTATTGACTTTGGAGTGCTTCGGTTGTTTACCGGGGCGGGGGGATCACTTTATTAGTGTATGTGCGACATGATGTTGAGAGGGAAATCTACATATATAGGTATAAGGTCTACCAATAGATACTTAATAGGATAAATTATGGATAGATTAGGCGTCTGGATCGGGAGTAGAAGGTTTAGTGTATCATCTGCGTCAGGTGATATGGGTCGATGTTATGGTTAGGTGACATGGTAATCTTCGCTACCGAATGCGTAGGGGCGCTCGTTATCTATTTTCATATGACGTTATATTCATTTACTAGAGACGAACGGAGAAATAGGGTTTGTAGTTTGGGGGGCTTGTGAGGATGGGGGGATTCTCAAGTATCATCAGACGTCACACTTTAAAGATGGCATCTGACTATCTAGACAGTATGATAATAGTATAGAGAATTTGACGCATATTAGTCGCATGTATGTGTGTGGGGGGGTGGTGGTGCATTAGATAGGGGGGGGGGGGGGGTGGAAGAGGATGAGGGGGCGAGGGATTGGGAGTAAAGAAGAGGAGAGGAGTGGGGGGGAGGTGTGGGAGGGAGGATGTGAAGAGAGGAGTAGTTGAGGACTAGGGTGGAGATAGGGGTAGATCCTTAAAGGGGACGCGCGCGAGAGGGAGGGGACGGGCGCGGGGGTGGGGGGAACGTACAGTGTGAGTTATAGGGCTAAATCTATGGGGAAAAGGACTAATAGAATGGGGTTGATAATATTGGAGAATGTTACATTGGAGGTGGCGGAGATAGGATGAATGACACACATGTACTAGATATGAGAAGGTTGAGGGGAGGGCGTGGGATAGGATTCGGCTTGATAGCGCATTCTTCTGCTGACACAGATTCGTTGCGGCGAGCAGTAAACTCTATGCCTGAGATGATTGCTGTGGCAGATCTGTGAGTGAGGTGAGGTGTGCGTTAGTGGGGGATGAGAGTGTGGATGCAGGCACACAGGCCTAGGGAAAGGTACATTGATAATTTTATTAACAATGGGGCAAAGTGGGAGGGGGGGGGGGGGGGTGTGGGTCGGGGTAGATGTGTGTGCGCGGATACTGCGGTGTGTGGTGGGGTTGGGGGGGTCGAGATGGCGGGGGGGTTATTAATTATCTTTGGGGGGGGGATGATCCCGCCCAGTAGTGTATATGCCCGGTGGGGACGCAGGCCGTATAGCTGCCGAGTCCAGATGATGGTCGTGTGACACTGGAGTGGAAGGGTCCGGGGTGGGGGGGAGGAGGGTGCTGACTGGATGGGCGTCTCAAAGTGCGCAACCACGAGGCCGTACAGCGTATCTGGGAGCGCATCACTCGCGGATCAGGTGCGAGTCTGGGAGCAGTGCGCGGAGCGGGGGCACACATGTGACGGTGTATCCAATTTCACTTCACAGTGCCGACTTCACTACAGGCAGCGTGCGTTCTACACACACAAGCTCGAGCCCAAGCCTTCGCATTCCCAAATTACCATAGTCAACAGCAACCGTCTTGAGACGGTACACTGAGAGCCATGGTACACATGTAATTTCGCTACACAGCTTCGGCGGTCTTCTGCGTTCGATACTCCGCTGCCTCAATTGCTGTCACAGAGAGCTCTGGTCCGGACTTTCCCTGGCATAGCCGAGCGCAAAAATCGCTGGTCACGAACTTAGGTGGACACTATTAAAGCTCTGGCGGCGACTGCACACTATCTCATCCTGTCATCCATCCTATATGCGCGAAGGCGTTGCAGAGGTCACAACTGCTGATTTCGTTCGAGAGGCGACTAGGTTGGCGAGCGCGAGGCGCAATGGACTCTTTGCGGGGGGTCTAGATATACATCTACTACTACTACTTACATGGTGAACACACACAACAACGTATACACACTATGACTCCGTGGATTATATAGAGTAGTCAGGTCCGCGGTCAGGGCTAGATGGTGATTGGTGAGGCGTTTGCAAGGGTGGGGCATATCAATGCAGGGACATAGCATTGAGTGATGGTCAGCAAGGAATAGAGGTCGATAGAAGTGCTTTAGTCGTGGAGTCTGAGGGCGATGGAGGGGTCATGCGCGTGCTTCTCAAATGACACCTCCTTCTCGAGATAAGAGCGTGTTTCGCGTGTCAAATAGCAGACTTATCTGGGGACTCTCTCGCACTTTTGTTGTCGCCAATCAACACATCCATCTTCTCTTTGCCGATATCCGGTATATTAAGTAAGAAATATACACAACTTAACAGCGGAATCTACATACTGATGTTCAACAGGAGGGGAAATTAGACAATTACACAGGAATAAAGAACACTACAACAAACACTATTATCATGTCCAGAGGGAATAAAGATGCTATTAAACACACTCCGAAGTAAACACAAAACACCAAGCCTTTGTGAAGACAGTATACAAATATGCAAGATACAGCTAGTCGTCATCCTGGGCCCTCCTCCTTGGCCAGAGTTAGGCCCGCCGTAAATTGGAGGAGCAGCACCTCTTTTTCCACTTGGGCATTTTTACTCCCCAGCTGCAATGAACATAGGACTCCTCTAAATTCACTTACTTATCATAATGTAACGGCAAAGCACAATTGAAACTCTAACCAGCGTCAGCATTCCTAGCTGGGATATATAATGTAATACAATACCTCCATCATGTTTGGGACAAAGAACCCATCATTTATTTATATTGCCTCTGGTGCTCCACAATTTTTGGAGATTTGTAATAGAAAAAAATCTCATGGGTTAAAGTGCACAATGTCAGATTTTAATAAAGGCCATTTTTATACATTTGAGTTTCACCATGTAGAAATGGGAGGACGATGTATAAACACTACTGTAATTTCTACATGGTGAAACCAAAATGTATAAAAATGGACCTTTAAAAAATCAACAAGTGCACTTTTAACCACATGTGATTTTTTTTTCATCTATAATAAAATCTCAAATTGTGGAGTACAGAGGCAAATAAATAAATGATAGATCTTTGTCCCAGATATAATGGAGGGCACTGTAACACAGTTACCAATATACAATGAATTAATAATTAGTATTACTAGGTAACCAGAGGATTAATAGCAGGCCCTAGTGCAACCGAAGATCATGGTTGCTGAGGTTGGTGTTCAAGAGCCTGATGGTTGTTGGGAAGATGCTTCCAGCTCCTGTACCTTCTTCCTGATGGTAGCAGTGAGATGAGAGCGTGGCCAGGGTGCTGTGGCTCTCTGATGAAGCTGGCTGCCTTTTTGAGGCAGCGCCTCCTGTAGATCCCTTCGATGGTGGGGAGGTCCTGAACTACAGATTCTGTCTGTACGTTCTCTCTGTGACCTGCGTGGGTTTTCTCCAAGATCTTCTGTTTCCACCCACACTCCAAAGACGTACAGGTTTGTAGGTTAATTGGCTTGGTATAAATGTAAATCGTCCCTGGTGTTGTGTGGCATAGTGTTTAGTGTACGGGACGCTGGTTTTTGAGCAGAACTCGGTGGGGTCCTGACGGGGCCGGGGGGGGGGGGGGTGGGGGGGGGTCAGGGACACAGACTCTGGGTGGGGGGTGGGTGATGCAGTGGGGGAGGGATGGGGTTCCCAGCCGTCACTGAATGTGATTTGGGGGTCCGATATGATGCCAGGAGTGTTTGCCAGAGAGCGGGTGAACCCATTCCTCTCTGACCCCATGTGATAGGAGCAAAATTAAGCCATACAGCCCATTCAATCGTTGGGGGGTTTGATCTATCTCTCCTCTCAACCCCATTCTCCTGCATTCTCCCATAACCCCTGACACCCTCTCGCCCCCTGACCCTGCGTGACCCCACCACCCCTGACCTCGCATGACCCCCTCGCCCTTTGACCCGGCAGAACCCCCCCTCCCCTCTGACCCAGCAAGACCCCCCGCTCGCCCCCTGACCCCGCGTGACCTCCACTCGCCCTCTGACCCGCTCGGTGTGAGCGGCCCGCTGTTGGCCTTGACCAGACCTGGCAGCAAATCTGGGCATCGGGATGCCAATGCTGGCCAGCAACTTCATCCGAACCGACATCACAGTGCATCTGCAGAGTGAGAACGGAGTCCTGGGCCTGGATTGAGGAGGGGGGGGGCACATGCTGGGCCGGGTGAGGAGGGGGTGAGGCAACGGAGGGAGGGGAGGGGAAATTGTGGGCGGAAAGGGGCGGAGTGCATGAGTTGGGAGGATGGGGGGGAAAGGAGAGGGCGGGCAGTAGTAGTGGAGGGTGGGAGTGCTAATGGGGTGGGGAGTCCAAGTGCTGGCTTTGGTAAGGAGAGGGGGGGTGGGAGTAGCGGGAAGGGGGGGGTGGCTCACGACCTGGGTCTGCTAACGGGTGGGCAATGGGTTGAGGAGGTCAGGAGCTGGGGCTTGGTGTAAGGGTAGCAGGGAAGGGCGTAGTGCAGGCCTGGTGTGGTGGGGGCGTGCTTGTGTGCTGCTGAAACAAGGGGAGGGGGTGTGAGCCGGTGATGGGAGGGCCAGAGGCCGTGACTGCCGGCAGACTGACCCATCCAGGCCAGGGCCTGCCCGCAATGGACCGTGGGGGGGGGGGGGTATGGGAGGGGTGAGTAAGGGGGGGGGGAAGAAAGGTTCCACCAGTGGAGGAAGGGGGCTCCCGGTAACCTCCACTCTCGTTCCAGGGCCCCTACCCTCTGGAGGGAGAGGAGGACGCTGATCTCATCAATGCAGGTGAGCCCTCCGCCCCCGAGTACAGTCATACAGGCCCTTCGACCCAACCCATCCATGCTGACCCACACTTGGCCCTTATCCCTCAAAACCTGTCCTATCCATGCACCTGTCTAACTGTTTCTTAAACATTGGGATAGTCCCAGCCTCAACTACCTCCTCTGGCAGCTTGTTCCATACACCCACCACCCTTTGTGTGAAAAAGCTACCCCTCCGGTTCCTAATAAATCTTTTCCCCTTCACCTTAAACCTCTGCCCCTGGTCCTCGATTCCCCTACTCTGGGCAAGAGACTCTGTGCATCCACCCGGTCTATTCCTCTCATGATTTTATACACCTCTATAAGATCGCCCCTCATCCTTCTGCGCTCCAAGGAATGGAGTCCTAGCCTGCTCATCCTCTCCCTATAGCTCACACCCTCTAGTCCTGGCATCATCCTCGTAAATCCTATGCACCCTTTCCAGCTTGACAACATCTTTCCTCCAGCAGGGTGGCCAAAAGTGAACACTATGTTCATCAGTGATATGAGCAGAATTAGGCCATTCGGCCCATCAAGTCTACTCCGGCATTCAATCATGGCTGATCTATATGTCCCGCTCAACCCCATTCTCCTGCCTTTTCCCCATAACCCCTGACACCCACTAAACCAGTATCTATCTATCTCTGCCTTAAATCAGTGACTTGGCCTCCACAACCGTCTGTGGCAATGAATTCCACAGATTCACCACCCTCTGACTAAAGAAATTCCTCCTCATCTCCTTCCTAAAGGAATGTCCTTTAATTCTGAGGCTGTGACCTCTGGTCCTAGACTCGCCCACTAGTGGAAACATCCTCTCCACATCCACTCTATCCAGGCCTTTCACTATACGGTAAGTTTCAATGAGGTTCCCTCCCCCATCCTGTAAACCCCAGCGAGTACCGGCCCAGTGCCGTCGAATGCTGATCATGTGTTAACCCAGTCATTGCTGGGATCCTCCAAATGTGTCCCCTGGTGCTTGATTTTCCTCTCCCCTGTGCAAAATGAGTTAGAGATGACTCTTTCCTCCGCCAGAGAGCTAGCACAAAAAAGATGGGGCGAGTGGCAGCTTACTTATTTGTGCACTAATGTCTCGCTTTAGTCCCACAGTCACTGTTCTCACTGTCTTGTGCTGTTAGCGGCGCAGCGGGTAGACCCACTGCCTCACAGCGGCAGAGACCCGGGTTCGATCCCGATCTCGGGTGCTGTCTGCCTCTGTGTGTGGAGTTTGCACGTTCTCCCTGTGACTGCTCCGGCTTTCGCCGGGTGCTCCGGTTTCCTTCCACTTTACAAAGTCGTGCGGGTTTGTAGGTTAATCGGCCCTCACTAAATTGCCCCTAGTGTGTAGGGAGTGGATGAGAAAGTGGGATAACATAGAACTAGTGTGAACGGCATGGACCCGGTGTATCCATGTTTCCATGCTGTATCTTTCAGTCAATTACAGTGCCCTCCATAATGTTTGGGACAAAGACCCAGCATTTATTTATTTGCCTCTACTCCACAATTTGAGATTTGTAATAGAAAAAATCGCATGTGGTTAAAGTGCACATTGTCAGATTTTAATAAAGGCCATTTTTATACATTTTGGTTTCACCATGTAGAAATTACAGCTGTGTTCATACATAGTCCCCCCATTTCAGGGGGGGGACATAATGTTTGGGACACAGCAATGTCATGAAAATGAAAGTAGTCATGTTTAGTATTTTGTTGCATATCCTTTGCATGCAATGACTGCTTGAAGTCTGCGATTCATGGACATCACCAGTTGCTGGGTGTCCTTCTCTGGTGGAGCTCTGCCTGTTCCTGTAATTGCACCATCTTTAGCTTTGCTGTTTTGGTGGCTAATCCCCTCAGTTTCTCTTCAGACATATATAGGGCATGCTCAATTGGGTTCAGATTTTTTTGGGTGAATTGACTTGGCCACTCAAGAATTTACCTTTTTTTTTTTAGCTTTGAAAAACTCCATTGTTGCTTTGGGATCATTGTCTTGCTGTAGAATGAACCGCCGGCCAATGAGTTTTGAGGCATTTGTTTGAACTTGAGCAGATGGGATGTGTCTATACACTTTAGAATTCATTATGCTCCTCATCAATGAATATACGTGAGCCAGTACCTTCAGCAGCCATACAGGCCCAGGCCATAACACCCCCACCACCGTGTTTCACAGATGAGGTGGTATGCTTTGGATCTTGGGCAGTTCCTTCTCTCCTCCATACTTTGCTCTTGCCATCACTCTGTAATATAAGTTAATCTTCATCTCATCTGTCCACAAGACCTTTTTCCAGAACTGTGGTTGCTTTTTTAAGGACTTCTTGGCAAACTGTAACCAAGCCATCCTATTTTTGCATCTAACCAGTGGTTTGCATCTTGCAGTGTAGCCTCTGTATTTCTGTTCATGTAGTCTTCTGCGGACAGTGGTCATTGACAAATCCATTCCTGAAGAGTGTTTCTGATCTGTCAGGCAGGTGTCAGGCAGATTTTTTCTTTATTATAGAGAGTATTCTTCTGTCATCAGCTGTGGATGTCTACCTTGGCCTGCCAGTCCCTTTGTGACTAGTAAGCTCACCAGTGCTCTCTTTATCCTTAATGATGTTCCAAACAGTTGATCTTGGTAAGCCTAAGGTTTGGCTGACGTCTCTAACAGTTTTATTCTTGTTTCTCAGTCTCATAATGGCTTCCTTGACTTACATGGCACAACTTTGGGTCCTCAAGTTGATGGGAACTGTTATAAAAGTTTCCAAAGGTGATGGAAAGACTGGAGGAAAGACTAGGTGCCACAAACTCTCTTGTACCTGCATTAAGGAGGCGATTAAACACACCTGAGCAATTACAAACACCTGGGAAGCCATGTGTCCCAAACATTATGGTGCCCTGAAATGGGGACTATGTATAAACACAGCTGTAATTTCTACACGGTGAAACCAAAATGTAATAAAGCCTTTTAAATAAAATCGTCAAATTCACTTAACCACATGTGATTTGTTTTCTATTACAAATTCAAATGTGAGTACAGAGCAAATAAAGAAATGCTGTCATGGCCACACATTATGGGTCACTGACGTTCATTAGAGCCGGCAGCGTGGAACAGAGGCCTTTTGCCCACCAAGCCCACACCAACCACAATACCACACATTACCGTCCTGCACAAACTAGGACAGGAAGCGACCAGTCTACCAAGCCAATTTACCTACATACCTGGATGTCTGGCGTTTTGGACGAAACCAAGAGTCTGAGAAAACCCACGCACTCACAGGAAATGTATGGACAAGCACCCGTACGATCAGAACCCGGTCTCTCGTGAAAGAGCTCGAGCCAGCACTCACCGCTCCACGGAGACAGGCCCATAAAAGACGTTGTGTGTTGTGCAATGTGTTTTCATCCTGTGTCAGGGGATTTGTCACTGTAGCTGTACCTCCCTGTGTTAGTGTACGGGAACATGAAGGTGATGTAGGCGGTGGGATGGAAAGGTGAACTTTCTCTCTGACAGGTCAAAAACGGTGACGTTTTGCCCGGGCAATATCTTGCCTTCATAGCTCCCCATCTGACGAATCGGGCTTTGTGGCCATGATCCGAGGTATGGTCCTCGCGGCACCGTACGCAGCATTGGGGGGGGGGGTGGGGGGGTGGGGGGTCGAGGAAGGGAGTGGGTTCTTGATATTGCAGAAGGTACCATTGGCAGACCATAGGCTGTACTTCGAAACTGAGCAGGTCATGATGTTGACGACATCGTCTTGAGTATCGTGAGCAGGTCACGGCAGCATCTTTGTGAGAACAAGGATAGTGAGCCTTCCATAGAGTGCGGAGATAACTCAGCGGGTCATAGAAACATAGAAAGATAGTTGCATTAGAGGCCATTCTGCCTTCGAGCCAGCACCGCCATTCATTTGTGAACAAGTGGCTGATCGTAAACCAATCAAAAACCCTGTAGCCTGCCTTCTCGCCCATATCCCCTTGATTCCACTCAGCCCCAATCTCTAACTCTCCTTTTAAAAATCCATCCAGTGAATTTGGCCTCCACTGCCCTCTGTGGCAGGAATCCCATAAATTCACAACTCTCCTGGGTGAACAATGTTTTTTCTCAGCTCAGTCATAAATGACCTCCCCTTTATTGTAAGATAATTCTAAAGTCAGGCAGCATATCAGGAGGACATGGATAGGTTGATGTTTTCACATAGTGCTGGAAAACTCATCGGGTCAGGCAGCATCTGTGGAGAACATGGATAGGTAGAGTTTTCACCAGGAGTGCTGGAGTAACCTCAGGCGGTCAGGCAGCATCTGTGGAGAAGATGGATAGATGACGTTGAGTTGGGTCGATGTGATGTAGATGGACGATGGTGGGCTAGGGCAATAGTGGCAGCTACTTGGTGGGGTGGTGGGTGACCGGCTCACACCCGGGGTACAGTTCCTCCACACTGTCCCGTGTGATTAAGCACAATGGTCCCTCTGATACACCAGTCCCTGTGTCAGACACATACTCCAGCTGCGCTCGCGTCTAAGTATCAGGAAATTAAAATGCACACCACATTCTCGAATTTAGGAAGCAAAACTGAAATTGGGAACTGCACAGGAACAGACCCTTCAGCCCACAATGTCTGTGCTGAAGCCAAGTTAACCAACAAACAACGTCTGAAGAAGGGTCTCGACCCGAAACGTCGCCTATCTCCTTTGCTCCTTAGATGCTGCTGCACCCGCTGAGTTTCTCCAGCTTTTTGTGTACCCTTAACCAACAAACACAGTGGGCGGCCGGCACAGTGGCTCAGCGGTAGAGTTGCTGCCTCACCGCGTCAGTTCAATACTGTTCAATCCCAATTCAAACTGAGTTTGCACGTTCTCCCCGTCACCTGCGTGGGGTTTCTCCGGTTTCCTCCCACACTCCAAAGAGGTAGAGGTTTGTAAGTTCATTGGCTTGGTGTAAATGTAAATGGTCCCGGGTGTGTGTAGGGTAGTGTTAGTGTGCAGGGATCGCTGGTCGGTGCGGACTCAGTGGGCCGAAGGGCTGTATCTCTCAACTAAAGTGAAACTAAACATGATGCCAAGTTAAACTGATCTCCTCAGCCTCCACGTGGTCCATATCCCTCCATTCCCTGCATAGCCTCGTAAACACCACTATCGTATCTGCCTCCACCACCACCCCTGGCAGCGCGTTCCAGGCACCCACCCCCCTCTGTGTAAAATAACTTTCCCCGTACATCTCATTACAGCAGAGGGATGGAGGCTGAGGAAGGAACTAGTTGGATTCAGGACAGAGGGAAGTGAGAGTGGGGGGGGGTTTACTCGAGCAGGAACCGGCACCAATATGGTCATCGATGTGGCAGGTGCAGGAAGGGAGCTCGAGTCAGTAAATGGAGACACAAGGAGCTGGTGGGAGGGTCCCGACCCAAACCATCATCCGTCCACTGCCTCTGCAGATGCTGCCTGTATCGCTGGCTTCCTCCTGCACTCTGAGGGTTGCTGCCTTTCCGGATGAGTTTCCCTCTGTGGTTTTGCGGCTTCCATGGTGGCTGAGGATGTGGGAAGTGAAGTCTATTTAGCAGACAGAGTGTGAGTGTGAGTGTGAGTGTGTGTGTGTGTGTGTGTGTGTAGGAGTGTGAGAATGTGTGAAAGGGTGAGTAGGTGGATGTAGATCTGGGAGTAGACACAAAATGCTGGAGTAACTCAG
The DNA here is from genome assembly GCA_035221665.1 of Okamejei kenojei. Lineage (NCBI taxonomy): Eukaryota > Metazoa > Chordata > Chondrichthyes > Rajiformes > Rajidae > Okamejei > Okamejei kenojei. Next base: position 32,546,178 of record CM069133.1, read on the forward strand.
CGGGACAGGCAGCATCTCTGGAGAGAAGGGATGGGCGACGTTTCTGGTCGAGACCCTTCTTCAGACTGATGTCAGGAGAGTGGGCGGGTCAGAGCTAGAATGTAGTCAGAGACAGTAAGACTGGTGGGAGAACTGGGAATGGGGAGGGGATGGAGAGAGAGGGAAAGCAAGGGCTATTTGATGCTAGAGGTCAACGTTCATACCGCTGGGGTGTAAGCTGCCCAAACGAAATATGAGGTGCTGTTCCTCCAATTTGCGCTGGGCCTCACTCTGACAATGGAGGAGGCCCAGGACAGAAAGGTCAGATTGGGAAAGGGAGGGGAGTTAAAGTGTTGAGCCACCGGGAGATCAGGTAGGTTAAGGCGGACTGAGCAGAGGTGTTCAGTGAAACGTTTGCCGAGCCTGCGCTTGGTCTCGCCGATGTACAGAAGTTGACACCTGGAACAGCGGATACAGTAGATGAGGTTGGAGGAGGTGCAAGTGAACCTCTGCCTCACCTGGAAAGACAGCTTGGGTCCTTGGATGGAGTCAAGGGGGGAGGTAAAGGGACAGATGTTGCATCTCCTGTGCTAGCTGGGAAAATACCTCGGGAGGGGGTGGTCTGGGTGGGAAAGGACGAGTTGACCAGGGAGTTGCAAAGGGAACGGTCTCTGTGGAAAGCAGATAGGGGTGGAGATGGGAAGATGGAGATTTCGAAACTGTCAGAGGATTATGTGTTGTATGCGATGGCTGATGGGGTGGAAAGTGAGGAGAAGGGGGACTCTGTCCTTGTTACGAATAGGGGTGTGCGTGCTCTGCGTGTGTGTGGTGTGTGTGTGTCCCCGTGCGTGTGTGTGTGTGCGCGCGGTGTGTGTGTGGGTGCGGTGCATGTGTGCGTGTGTGTGTGTGCGCGGTGTTTGTGTGTCCGTGCGTGTGTGTGTGTGCGGTGCATGTGTGTGTGTGTGTGCGGTGTGTGCGTGCGGTGTGTGGGTGCGGTGTGTGTGTGCGCGTGCGGTGTGTGGGTGCCGTGCATGTGTGTGTATGTGGTGTGCGCGGTGTGTGTTTGTGGTGTGGGTGCGTGTGTGTGTGTGGTGTGTGCGGTGTGGGGGGGTGTGGGTGCGGTGCGTGTGTGTGTGGGTGCATTGCATGTGTGTGTGTGCGTGTGGAGCATGTGCATGCATGTTGCCTGTGCCGGTCACCCCCACTGACCAGTTTCACCGTTGCAGGGGCCACGTCAACATGACCATGCTCGGAGGCATGCAGGTCTCCCAGTTCGGCGATCTGGCCAATTGGATGATTCCGGTGAGTGCTCTCGCGCTCCTCCGTGTCGCCGTACATCAGGGGCTGCAACATGCACGTTTGCCCATGCGCTGCATGTTTGACCCCGGAGTGCCATGCATGTTCTGCCTCATCAGTGGGATCTCCAGCTGTTGTCGGTCGGCACTGTGGCGCAGCGGTAGAGTTGTTGCCTCACAGCGCCAGAGACCCGGGTTCCACCCTGACTACGGGTGCTGTCTGTACGGAGTTTGTACGTTCTTCCCGTGACTCGCGTGGGTTTTCTCCAAGATCTTCCGTTTCCACCCGCACTCCAAAGACATCCAGGTTTGTAGGTTAATTATCTTGGTCTAAATTTAAAATTGTCCCTGGTGTGTGTAGGCTATTGTTAGCTGTGTGCTAATTAAAAACGAGTAACATAGCTACCAGTGGCCTGTTTCCCTAATCATCGTTACTTTTTTGCATATCTTTCACTCATTAGTTCCATATCTCTCTACATCACCGTCTATGTCTCTCATTCCCGATTCTCAGTCTGAAGAAGGTTCTCGACCCAAAACGTCTCCCATTCTTTCTTTCCAGAGAGGCTGCCCGGCCCGCTGAGTTACTCCTGCCTTGTGTGTCTGTCTTCGGTGTAAACCAGCATCTGCAGTCCCTTCCTCCACATCCTGGTGAATCTCCTCTGCAACCTTTTCCAACCGACTGCCATCCTTCCTGTAGCCTGACGCCCAGAATTGCAGGCAGTTGTCCCAGTGTGGTCTTACCAACAGCTTGCGCAGCTGTGACTCCGCGTCCCAACTGGGAAGGGTCGGCGTACTCTGACGTTCCCGGCAGGAGCAAGCGTTGGGTGGAACGTCAACAACAGGCAAATGGGAGTGGAGTGAGGGAACATGGTCGGGGCACCAGCAATCTGCAGCCAGTCACCCCGGCACCATGTGATGATGGCAAGGCGCTTCTTTATAAAAATACACTCCATAAAGGGAGAATATAATTTCAGTTCTCGTTGCACTGTTGCCAGTTTAGTTGAGAGATACAGTGCCGAAACAGGCCCTTCGGCCCACCGGGTCCATGCCGACCAGCGCATTAACACCATCCTACACCCACTAGGGAGAATTTACATCGATACAAAGCCAATCAACCTGCAGATCTGTACGTCCTTGGAGTGTGGGGGGAAACCCACGCAGGTCACGGGGAGAACGTACAAACTCCGTACAGACAGCACCAGTAGTCGGGCTCGATCCCGGGTCTCCGTAACTCTGCCGCTGCGCCGCACTGTGTCCGTGGAGGGGAGGGATTTATTCATCGATGTTTGGGCATTGGTTTTGCATTTGTACTATATTTAAATTTATTGAATTTATTTTTGATGTTTATTAGGGTGTCCAGTATAAATGCTGTGCTTGCGTTCCAGTAGTGCTACTGCAAGCAAGACTATCATTGTTCCGTTTCAGGATAGATGACAATAAAATGCCCTTGACCCTCCATCCCTCCCATCCCTGCCTCCTCTGCCCACCCAACATTATTCTCCTTTCAGTGGGTGATGAGGCAGAGGTTCACTTGCTCCTCCTCCAACCTCATCTACTGTTCCAGGTATCGACTCCTGTACATCGGTGAGACCAAGCGCAGGCTCAGCGATCGTTTTGCCGAACACCTCCGCTCAGTCCGCCTAAACCTACCTGATCTCCCGGTGGCTCAGCACTTTAACTCCCCCTCCCATTCCCAATCAGACCTTTCTGTCCTGGGCCTCCTCCACTGTGAGAGTGAGGCCCAGCGCAAATTGGAGGAACAGCATCTCCAGAGATGCCAAGTGTCCCGGATTCGCCGTATTTTATCCCGGCGAAATAACTTTTTTACGGTGTTCCGGCAGCCAAACATGCTGTTACGGAACACCGCCGCGCCGGTGTTCCTCCCGTGGTGAACACCGGCGCCATGTGCCCCCGGTTTGCCAGCCCGCGCGATCAGCGGCATTTTGCCGGGCCCTAGTGACCGCGCGTGCGCAGTGGGGGAGGGTTGCCGGGCCCTAGTGACCGCGCCTGCGCAGTGGGGGAGGGTTGCCGGGTGACCGCGCCTGCGCACCGGGCCACAGTGGCCGCGCGTGCGCAGTGGGGGAGGGTTGCCGGGCCTGGCGCGATTTCGAGCCATGCCACGCCCGGCCCAGAGCCCGGGCGGCGCCGGCCCGCGCGATCAGCGGCACTTTCTTGCCGCCAGCCGGCCGCTCGCCGCAGCCCCATCACCGGGCCTCCCACCCAGTGCGCAGGCGCAGACCCGCCGGCATCCATGCCAAGTGCGCATGTGCCGCACCCGCCCGCCGGCAGCCCGCTGATCTGCACCAGTGCGCAGGCGCAGACCCGCCGGCAACAACCCCAGGTGAGTGTTACGGAGAGAAATGCATTTAACCCCATTTGTTACGGACAAATGGGTTAAATGTTACTGTGAACTAATTTTAGGGTTGGCATCTCTGCATCTCATATATCGCTTGGGCAGCTTACACCCCCAGCGGTATGAACATTGACTTCTCTAACATCAAGTAGCCCTTGCTTTCCCTCTCTCTCCATCCCTCCCCCACCCTGGTTTTCCGACCAGTTTCATTGTCCTGATTCATTTTTACTGTTTGTCTGCCTCGTTGCAACCTTCCCCTCAGCCAACAATGAACCATTCTATATTTCCTTACTACCGTCTGCTTTGATCTGTCGTTTTCACACCTTACCCTTCCATATCTCTAGTCACCCTCTCCCTTGACTCTCAGTCTGAAGAAGGGTCTCGACCCGAAATGTCACCCGTTCCTTCTCTCCAGAGACGCTGCCTGTCCCGCTGAGTTACTCCAGCACCTTGTGCAAAGCAGCATCTGTAGTTGCTTCCTCCACGTTTGGTCTCTAATGTGACGCGGTTGTGTTACAGGGGAAGATGGTGAAAGGGATGGGTGGTGCCATGGACCTGGTGGCCAGCGCGGACACCAAAGTGGTGGTCGCCATGGAACACACGGCTAAGGTGAGGCTCCGCACCACACCGCGCGGCGGGTGGGACAGCCCAGTGACGCTCGGGCAGGGTGATGGTGACATTCAGTTGAATCACTTGAGTTTAGTTTATTGTCACGTGCACCGAGGTACAGTGAAAAGCTTTTGTTGCGTGCTAACCAGTCAGCACAAAGACAGTACATGATTACAATCGAGCCATTCACAGTGTACAGATACATGAGCAGGAAATAACGTTTAGTGCAAGGTGAAGCCAGTAAAGCCCGATCAAGGATAATCTGAGGGTCTCCAATGAGGTAGATAGTAGTTCAGCACTGCTCTCTGGTTGTGGTGGGATGGTTCAGTTGCCTGATAACAGCTGGGAAGAAACTGTCCCTGAATCTGGTGGTGTGCGTTTTCACACCGCTGTACCTTTCGGCAAGGCCAGCAGCATCATCAAGGACCAGTCGCACCCTGCCCACTCCCTCTTCCCCCCTCTCTATGATACCACACCCACTTACTGTATTGTCATCTGTAAACTTGCCCATCATGGCTTGAACTTCCTCATCTAAATCTAAAGTTAATACAAGCCACAAACAGCAGTCGGCCCAGCACCGAGCACTGAGGCACAGTTCCAGTCCCAGAAGCAACCTTCCACCATCACCCTCTGCTTCCATGAAGCCAGTTCTTTGTCCATTCAGCTATCTCTCCCTGGATCCCACACAACCTAACCTTCCAGTGCAGCCTACCATACGGAACCTTATCAAAGGACTTGCTGAAGTCATAGAAACATAGAAAATAGGTGCAGGAATAGGCCATTCGGCCCTTCGAGCCTGCACCGTCATTCAATATGATCATGGCTGCTCCTCCAATTTGCGCTGGGCCTCACTCTGACAATGGAGGAGGCCCAGGACAGAAAGGTCAGATTGGGAATGGGAGGGGGAGTTAAAGTGCTGAGCAACCTGGGAGATCAGGTAGATTAAGGTGGACTGAGCGGAGGTGTTACATAGAAACATAGAAATTAAGTGCAGGAGCAGGCCATTAGGCCCTTTGAGCCTGCACCGCCATTCAATATGATCATGGCTGATCGTCCAACTCAGTATCCTGTACCTGCCTTCTCTCCATAACCCCTGATCCCTTCAGCCACAAGGGCCACATCCAACTCCCTCTTAAATATGGCCAACAAACTGGCCTCAAATACCTTCTGTGGCAGAGAATTCCACAGATTCACCACTCTCTGTGTGAAAAACGATTTTCTCATCTCGGTCCTAAAAGACTTCCCCATATCCTTAAACTGTGACCCCTTGTCCTGGACTTCCCCAACATCGGGAACAATCTTCCTGCATCTAGCCTGTCCAACCCCTTAAGAATTTTGTAAATCTCTATGAGATCACCCCTCAATCTTCTAAATTCCAGCGAGTACAAGCCGAGTCTATCCAGTCCTTCTTCATATGGAAGTCGTGCCATCCCAGGAATCAGTCTGGTGAACCTTCTCTGTACTCCCTCTATGGCAAGAATGTCTTTCCTCAGATTAGGAGACCAAAACTGTACGCAATACCCCAGGTGTGGCCTCACCAAGACCCTGTACAACTGCAGTAGAACCTCCCTGCTCTTGTACTCAAATTCTTTTGCTATGAATGCCAACATACCATTCGCTTTCTTCACAGCCTGCTGCACCTGAACGCTTACTTTCAATGACTGGTGTACCATGACACCCAGGTCTCGCTGCATTTCCCCTTTTCCTAATTGGTCACCATTCAAATAATAGTCTACCTTCCTGTTTTTGCCACCAGAATGGATAACCTCACATTTATCCACATTATACTGCATCTGCCATGCATTTGCCCACTCACCCAGTCTATCCAAGTCACCTTGCAGCCTCCTAGCATCCTCCTCACAGCTAACACTGCCCCCCAGCTTCGCGTCATCCGCAAACTTCGAGATGTTGCATTTAATTCCCTCGTCCAAATCATTAATGTATATTAATGTATAGTAGCTGGGGTCCCAGCACTGAGCCTTGCGGCACCCCACTAGTCACTGTCTGCCATCCTGAAAAGGACCCGTTCACTCCTACTCTTTGCTTCCTGTCTGCCAGCCAGTTCTCTATCCACATCAATACTGAACCACCAATACCGTGTGCTTTAAGTTTGTATACCAATCTCTTGTGTGGGACCTTGTCGAAAGCCTTCTGAAAGTCCAGATACAACACATCCACTGCTTCTCCCTTATCCACTCTACTGGTTACATCCTCAAAAAATTCAATAAGATTCGTCAGACTTGATTTACCCTTCGTAAATCCATGCTGACTTTGTCCAATGATTTCACCACTTTCCAAATGTGCTGCTATCCCATCTTTAATAATTGACTCTAGCAGTTTCCCCACTACCGACATTAGACTAACTGGTCTGTAATTCCCTGTTTTCTCTCTCCCTCCCTTTTTAAAAAGTGGGGTTACATTAGCGGGGTGTTCAGTGGGGTGTTCAGCGAAACGATCGCCGAGCCTGCGCTTGGTCTCGCCGATGTAGAGAAGTTGACATGCGGATACAGTAGATGAGGTTGGAGGAGGAGCAGGTGAACATCTGCCTCGATTTAAACCAGCATCTGCAGCTCTTTCCTACACGTCTTTTGTCCAAAGTTGGGGAATCAAGAACCAGAGGACATAGGAAACTGGAGGTGATTTTTTCTCACATAGGGTGGCGGGTGTATGGAACGGGCTGTTAGAGGAGGTAGTTGAGGCAGTGACTATCGCAACGTTTAAGAAACATTTAAACAGGTGCATGGATAGGACAGGTTTAGAGGGATATGGGCCAAACGCATGCAGGTAGTTCCAGTGTAGATGGGACATGTTGGTCGGTGTGGGCAAGTTGGGCTGAAGGGCCTGTTTCCATGCTGTCTGACTCTATAACAGGCTAAGAACTTAAAGGTTTAATAGGAACCTGAGGGGCAACTTTTCCACACATAAGGGTGGTCTGTATACGGAACGGTCTGCCCGAAGAGGTAGTTGAGGCAGTAACTACTTGGGGGCAACAGCGGTAGAGTTGCTGCTTTACAGCGCTTGCAGCGCCACAGACCCGGGTTCGATCCTGACCACGGGTGCTGTCTGTACGGAGTTTGTACGTTCACCCCGTGACCTGCGTGGGTTTTCTCCGGAATCTCCGGTGTCCTCCCACACTCCAACGAGGTACAGGTTTGTAGGTTTATTGGCTTGGTAAATGTACATTATCCCTAGTATGTAGGATAGTGTTGGTGTGCGGGGATCGTTGGTCGGTGCGGACTCGGTGGGCCGAAGGGCCTGTTTTCCACGCTGTATCTCTAAACCAAACTGAACTGTAGCATCATGTGATTAAATGAACCAGTTTGGAAACAGGCCCTTCGGCCCGCTGCGTCCATACTGACCATCGATCACGTGTTCACATGGACGTGTTGGGCCAAAGGGCCTGCTTCTGGTTGGTGTGACTCTTTATCTGCTGCCTCTGACAAGTCAAGTAACACCATCGTCTGTTCCCCAGTCTGTTCACAAGATCCTGGAGAAATGTACCTTACCCCTCACCGGAAAACGATGTGTCAACCGCATCATCACAGAGAAGGTAAGAGATCAGTTTAGTTTATTGTCACTTGTAACCGAGGTACAGTGAAACGCTTTTGCTGCGTGCTAACCAGTCAGCGGAAAGACAATACATGATTACAATCGAGCCATTCACAGTGTACAGATACAGGATCAAGGGAATAACGTTTAGTGCAAGGTGAAGCCAGTAAAGTCCGATCAAGGATAGTCCGAGGGCCTCCAATGAGGTAGATAGTAGTTCATGACCGCTCTCTAGTTGGTGATAGGATTGTTCCATTGCCTGATAACAGCTGGGAAGAAACTGTCCCTGAATCTCGAGGTGTGCGTTTTCACACTTCTGTACCTCTTGCCCGATGGGAGAGGGGAGAAGTGGGAGTGGCCGGGGTGAGACTGGTCCTTGATGATGCTGCTGGCCTTGCCGAGGCAGCGTGAGGTGTAGAAGGAGTCAATGGAAGAGAGGTTGGTCTGTGTGATGATCTGGGCTAACGTCCACACTGACCTTTCTCTCCTGGGCCTCCTCCATGGCCAGAGTGAGAATAAACACAAATTGGAGGAACAGCATCTCATATTTGGCTTGGGCAGCTTACACCCCAGCAGTATGAACATTGACTTCTCCAGGTAACCCTTGCATCCTCCCCTCTCTACCCATCCCTCCCCCACCCTAGTAGTCGTTGTACTAGTTTCACTGTCGTCCTGCTGAGTCTTATTGTCGTTTTCACCTAGCCCACAGCTAACGATGGCCTGTTTCCTTTATTATTGTTTTTTTGCATATCGTTCATTCATTTGTTCTATATCTTTTACATCACCGTCTGTATCTCTCGTTTCCCTTTCCTGAGTCTGAAGAAGGGTCTCGACCCAAAACGTCACCCATTCAGTATTTCCTTAATTATCATTTCACCGAGTATTTACATACACAGAAGAAACGAAAAATTGTTTCTCATCAGTTCCTGTCAGTGCAGTTAATAAAAATAGAATAAATACATACAACTTCAAAATTAACATCTAACTTAGACCTAAAATTGAGCTAAAAACAGACATTCAGACCGAACGTACACAAAAGGCTGGAGAAACTCAGCGGGTGCAGCAGCATCTAAGAAGCGAAGGAGATAGGCGACGTTTCGGGTCGAGACCCTTCTTCAGACTGGTCAGGGATCAGGTATATTTATATCTCTCGTTTCCCTGATCCCTGACCAGTCTGAAGAAGGGTCTCGACCCGAAACGTCGCCTATCTCCTTCACTCCTTAGATGCTGCTGCACCCGCTGAGTTTCTCCAGCCTTTTGTGTACCCTCGATTCTCCAGCATCTGCAGTTCCTTCTTTAACATTCAGACCGAACAGTGACTTTACCTTGACAGGTGACTAGCTGTCAGAGTTTGGGCGCGGTTAGATGTGTGGGTGTGTGATGTATGGGAGGAGGGGACACAGTCCGTTAACCAGTCTTATTGCCTGTGGGAAGAAGCTGTGTAGCATCCTGCTGGTTCTGCAGCTGATGCTCCTGCACCTCTTCCCAAATGGCAGAATGGAGAAGATGTGGTGTGATGGGTGATAAGGGTCCTTAATGATGGAGATGGCTCCATGATGGATTCCTTCTCTCCGGAGATGCTGCCTGTCCCGCTGAGTTACTCACTCCAGGATGTTACCTGGACTTGCGGGCTTGAGTGACAGGGAGAAGTTGGATAGTCTGGAACTTTTTGTTTACTTTGGAGCATAGGAGGTTGAGGGGTGACCTTGTTGATAGTTGCATGGTCATGTGGGACATATCTTTCCCCCACTGTGGAGGAGTCTAAAACTAGAGGGTACGGGCCCAAGGGGAGAGATTAAAGAGGAATCTCGGGCACAATTCTTTCACACACAAGGTAGTCCGATGGGGCGCTGCCGAATCGATGTCCCCTACTTTGTGGCAGCTGCCAGCTATGGGGTGGCACGGTGGCGCAGCGGTAGAGTTGCTGCCTTGCAGCGCTTACAGCGCCCGAGACCCAGGTTCCATCCCGACCACGAGCGCTTGTCTGTACGGAGTTTGTACATTCCCCCCATGACCGCGTAGGTTTTCTCCGGGTGCTCCGGTTTCCTCCCACTGTATCTCTAGTCTAAAGTGCATTGGTCATACAGGACCACACAAAAACAGACCCTTCGGCCCGACATGCCAAACTAGATGCCCCTTCTACACTATTCTCGTTGCATGATTTTGACTCTATATCACTCTAAATCTAAGCTTGTGTACCTCTGCAAACCTCGCTAGAATAGTCCCTGCCTCCTCGACCTCTACTGGCAACTTGTTCCATACACCAGGGCGGGAGATTGCAACCTTCACGTGGTCCGCCCTGTTTCAGCGAATGCAATCAACCCGGCGTGCACAATCAAACAAGACCGAATAGAACAAGTTGTCCCACAACTCTAGGCTGTGCACGCCACACGCAAGAAGAAGAACTCCCATACACCCACCACCCTCATCGTGACACACACACACTGCTGGAGTAACTCAGCGGGACAGGCAGAATCCCTGGACAGAAGGAATGGGTGACAATTCAGACTGAGAGTCAGGAGAGAGGGAGACTAGAGATATAGACAGACTGGGTGATGCTTCGGGTCGTGACACTTCTTCAGTGTGTTTGTCCGGGTTTAGGATCGGATAGATCAGAATCCTGTCAGAGTGAGGCCCAGCACAAATTGGAGGAACAGCACCTCATATTTTGCTTGGGCAGCTTACACCCCAGCGGTACGAACATTGACTTCTCTAACTTCAAGTAGCCCGTGCTTTCCCTCTCTCTCCATCCCTGCCCCACCCTAGTTCTCCGACCAGTTTCACTGCCCTCCTGATTCCGTTTTACTAATGGGACCTTGTTGTCCTCTTGCCCAAAGCTGACAATCATCTAATCTACATTTTCCTTGACCTTCGTCCCCTCTGATATCTCGTTTTCACACCTTGCCCTTCCATATCTCTGTGTCTTCCTCTCCCCTGACTCTGTCTGAAGAAACATTGACATAGAAAATAGGTGCAGGAGTAGGCCATTCGGCCCTTCGAACCAGCACCGCCATTCAATATGATCATGGCTGATCATCCAAAATCAGTACCCCGTTCCTGCTTTCTCCCCATATTCCTTGATTCCGTTAGAAGTGTGTCGACCCGAAACGTCATCCATTCCTTCTCCCCAGAGATGCTGCCTGTCCCGCTGTGTCACTCCGGCATTTTGTGTCTACCTTCGATTGAAGCCAGCATCTGCAGTTCTTTCTCACACATTCCATGGTGATTATCCTAACTGAAGGCCAGCGTGCCAAAAGCCACCTTCATCAGCCTGTGACACATGTGCAAATCTGCTTTAAATCTGCAGGCGGTCTTCGACGTGTGCAAAGACAAGGGCCTGACGCTGATCGAGGTGTTTGAAGGCGTGACAGTGGACGAGGTGCGGAAGAGTACCGGGTGTGATTTCAGAGTGAGTATCTGTGGCTGAGACCAGCCGGTGTCGCGAGGAGTGTCCCGTCACTGACCGATGAACGGAACTGCTACCACGTGCCTCTTTCCCACTGTCTACTGCTGTTATCACATTCAGGGATACAGCTGCGGACCTGGATCTCAACATCCATTCGTACATCACTGATGTTGAGGGTCATGCCATTAATTTGTATATTTTGCACTTATATTTGACCTCCAAAAATCTCACACTTGCTCAGAATAAACTCCATCTATGATTTCCGCCCCCTCCCAGTTCAGAGCCTCCGGCTAAACTGAGAAACTTTATTACATTGATGAACTGTACACTGCAAGGGCCAGGAAGCGAGTGGGCAAGATCATCTCTGACCCCTCTCACCCTGGCCACAGACTCTTTGAATCACTTCCCTCTGGAAGGCGACTCCGGACTGTCAAAGCTGCCACAGCCAGACATAAACACAGCTTTTTATCCAGTAGCTCTACTCAACAACCAAAAGTCTGTTGCCTCCTTTTGCTCCGGTATTTTATTTAATCCACATGTTTAATCGATAATGTTTTATTATTAACATTTAATGTTTTATGTGTCATTCTTAACTGTCACTGTATGTCTTTGTCACTTGCGAGCGGAGCACCAGGGCAAATTCCTTGTATGTGAATACTTGGCCAATAAACGTACTCATTCATTCATTCATCTCTGGGTTTTTTCCCGGGCGCTTCGGTTTCCTCCCACACTCCAAATATGTACAGGTTTGTAGGTTAATTGGCTTCGGTAAAGATTGTAAATTGTTCCTAGGGTGTAGCGTGTGCTAGTGTAATGGGGATCGCTAGTCGTAGCAGACTCGATGGGCCAAAGGGGCCTGTTTCCATGCTGTATCTGTAAACTCACTAAACTAAGACGGATGCGAAATGCTGGGGTAACTCAGGTGGCATCTCCGGAGAGAAGGAATGGGTGACGTTTCTGGTCGAGACCCTTCTCCAGACTAAACTAGATCATATTCCAGAGATCCGCACCATAGGAGTAACTCATTGGAGTAGAATTAGGTCATTTGGCCCATCAAGTCTCCTCTGCCATTCAATCATAGGTGATCTATCACTCCTTCCTAACCCTATTCTCCTGCATTTCCCCCACAACCCCTGACACCCGTACTAATCAAGAATCTATCTATCTCTGCCTTAAAAATATCCATTGACTTGGCCTCCACAGCCTTCTGTGGCAATGAATTCCACAGATTCACCACCCTCTGACTAAAGAAATTCCACCTCATCTACCTAAGGGAATGTCCTTTTATTCAGTGTCTGTGACCTCTGGGTCTAGATTCTCCCACTAGTGGAAACATCCTCTCCACATTCAATCTGTCCAGGCCTTTCACTATTCGGTAAGTTTCAATGAGGTTCCCCCCCTCATCCTTCTAAACTCCAGCGAGTACAGGCCCAGTGCCGTCCAATGCCCATCATATGTTAACCCACTCATTGCTGGAATCATTCTCGTAAACCTCCTCTGGACCCTCTCCAGAGCCAGCACATCCTTCCTCAGATATGGGGCTCAAAATTGCTCACAATACTCCGTGTGGCCTGACCAGCGCCTCATGGAGCCTCAGCATCACATCCCTGTTTTTTATACAAGCCCTCTTGAAATAAATAAATAACATTGCGTTTGCCTTCCTTACTATCTACCGATTTGTGGTGGAACAGTGAGGTGAGGGAATTGGTGTGTAGGAAGGAATTGCAGATGCTGGTTTATACCAAAGGTAGACACAAAACACTGGAGTAAATCGACCCGAAACGTCACCCATTCCTTCTCTCCAGAGATGCCGCCTGTTCCGCTGAGTTACTCCGGCATTTTGTGTCTGTCATTGGGATATTTGTCCTGTTCTTAACCTTAAGTGAGAAGGTGCAGAATATGGGCAGTGGGGTTATCTTCACGTGTGTGTGTGTGTGTGTGTGTGTGTGTGTGTGTGTGTGTGTGTGTGTGTGTGTGTGTGTGTGTGGTGTGTGTGTGTGTGTGTGGTGTGTGTGTGTGTGTGTGTGGTGTGTGTGTGTGTTGTGTGTTGTGTGTGTGTGTGTGTTTGTGTGTGTGTGTGGTGTGTGTGTGTGTGTGTGTGTGTGTGTGTGTGTGTGTGTGTGTGTGGAGGGGGGGGGTGGGTGGGGGGGTGGGGAAGTGTGTGTGTGGGTGGGTGGGGAGGGTGTGTGTTGTGTGACAATAGACAATAGGGGCAGGAGTAGGCCATTCGGCCCTTCAAGCCAGCACCGCCATTCCATGTGATCACGGCTGATCATCCCCAATCAGTAGCCCGTTCCTGCCTTCTCCCCATATCCCCCAACTCCGCTATCTTTAAGAGCCCTATCTAGCTCCCTTGAAAGCATCCAGAGAACCTGCCTCCACCACCCTCTGAGGCAGAGAATTCCACAGACTCACCACTCTCTGTGAGAAAAAGTGTTTCCTCGTCTCCGTTCTAAATGGCTTGCTCCTTAATCTTAAACTGTGGCCGCTGGTTCTGGACTCTGGATTCCAACATCAGGAACATGTTTCCTGCCTCTAGCTTGTCCAAACCCTTAACAATCTTATATGTTTAAATGAGATTCCCTCTCATCCTTCTAAACTCCAGCGTGTACAAACCCAGCTGCTCCATTCTCTCAGCATATGACAGTCCCGGCATCCCGGGAATTAACCTTGTAAACCTACGCTGCACTCCCTCGATAGCAAGAATCTACACTGCACTCCCTCAAGAGTGTGTGTGTGTGTGTGTGTGTGTGTGTGTGTGTGTGTGTGTGTGTGTGTGTGTGTGTGTGTGTGGGGAAGGTGGGTGTGTGTGTGTGTGTGGGGAAGGTGGGTGTGGGTGTGTGTGTGTGGGGAAGGTGGGTGTGTGAGTGTGTGGCAGTAACCAGGTGTTGTGTCTCTTACACAGGTCTCTCCGAGCCTGCAGCCCATGAGCCAGGTGTGAGCGCGGCTCCAGAGGACGTGACGATGCAGGATTGTAAAGGGAACGGCCCGACCCACACACGGACAGCGGCCATTTAATTTAACTCGTGGATTTGTTCTGTAAATTAACATTTGTCTCTTAAAATGTGGATATCTTCACCGGGAATTGTGCTGGTGGGGGTTTGGAGGGAGAGAGGGGAAGGGGGGGGGGGGGGGGGGGGGGGTGTTGGGGGGGGGGGGGGGGAAGAGTGATGTTGTGGGCCACACTGTACCCTTGAGGGTGGCCCAGTTGGTGAAGATGCCCCTGCAGAGGGCACGAAAGGGTCTCGCCCACTCCACTTCACAGCCAGTCTCGAGGAGCCTGCCATTTGGATGTGAGCCCTTGCTCTCCATTCTACTGGGAGTGAAAGGGCTACAGGCCTGCCCGTTTCCCCCCCACCTCCCCCTCCCACCCAGTGGCAGGGGATGTTTACCCTGCTCTGTGCCCTGGTGGCACTGTCTTCAGAGTTGGGCTCAGCGGTAGAGTCGCTGCCTCACAGCGCCGGAGACCCGGGTTCGATCCCGACTACGGGTGCTGTCTGTACGGTGTTTGTGCGTTCTCCCCGTGACCTGCGTGGGGTTTCTCCGGGTTCTCCGGTTTCCTCCCGCACTCCAAAGACGTACAGGTTTGTAGGTTAATTGGCTTGGTAAATGTAAATTGTCCCGAGTGTGTGTCGGCACTTCCTCTCCACATCACAACACAGTGGGGGGGAGGGACACACGTGTGGCATCTTTTTTACACGTGTGGGGATCGCTGGTCGGCGCGGACTCAGTGGGCCAAAGGGCCTGCTTCCACGCTGTATCTCTAAACTAAACGGGACTGGACTCTGCTCCGTAAATCCGTCCATCCCGCAAATGTACCTGCTGGCAGTGGGGAGTTCTAGGGTCTTTCATCAGCTCTATCGGCTGGGGGTGAGAAAGAGTGTGGGGGCTGTCCGTGGGTGCTCTGAAACATAGAAACATAGAAAATAGGTGCAGGGGTAGGCCATTCGGCCCTTCGAGCCTGCACCGCCATTCAATATGATCATGGCTGATCATTCAACTCGGTATCCTGTACCGCCTTCTCTCCATGCCCCCTGATCCCTTTAGCCACAAGGGCCACATCTAACTCCCTCTTAAATATAGCCAATGAACTGGCCTCAATTACCTTCTGTGGCAGAGAATTCCAGAGACTCACCACTCTCTGTGTGAAAAATGTTTTCCTCATCTTGGTCCTAAAGGAATTCCCCCTAATCCTTAAACTGGACCCCTTGTTCTGGAACTCCCCAACATCGGAAACAATCTTCCTGCATCAAGCCTGTCCAACCCCTTAAGAAATTTGTACGTTTCTATAAGATCCCCCCCTCAATCTTCTAAATTCTAGCGAGTACAAGCCGAGTCTATCCAGTCTTTCCTCATATGAAAGTCCTGACATCCCAGGAATCAGTCTGGTGAACTTTCTCTCTACCCCCTCTCTGGCAAGAAAGTCTTTCCTCAGATTTGGAGAACAAAACTGTACGCAATACTCTGAGCTCCAAGGGTCCAGAGTGTAAATTGTCCCTAATGTGTGTAGGGGTAGCGCTAGTGTGCGGGGATCGCTGGTCGGTGCGGACCCGGTGGGCCTGTTTCTGCGCTGTATCACTAAACTAAACTCAACGAAACCCCTCGCACAATAGTGATTAAACAGAAGCTCTTACCCCGTAACGGGGTATCAAGGCCACATGTCACAGCGGATGTAGCAAGTCACGCTGCATGTGCAGCCCAACTTGCCCACACCAACCAACATGTCCCATCGACACTAGTCCCACCTGCCTGCGTTTGGCCCATATCCCTCCACACCTGTCCTATCCACGTACCTGTCTAAATGCCTCTTAAACGATGGGATAGTCCCAGCCTCAACTACCTCCTCTGGCAGCTTGCTCCATACACCCACCACCCTCTGTATGAAGGTTGCCCCTCAAGTTCCTACTAAATCTTTGCCCCACTCACCGTCAACCTATGCTCTTTAGTTCTTGCTTCCCCTATCTTTGGGGAAAAGCCTGTTACGCATCACCTTATTCTTGGCCCTCGTGCTGCTTTAAACCTCTCGGGTACTACAGCCACCACTGTAACCTTCCAGATGCAATAACACGTTTGTTTCAATCTTTCCAGTTTCATGGATCTTTACTAATGACCTGAACCCGTGTTCAGTGTGGCCTCCAACTGTGGCCTCACTGACGTCTTGCATTGCAATACACAAACCTTTTGCCATCAGCCTCTGGATTTCCCAACCCTGGGAAAAGGGCGGTACCTCACAGCGCCAGAGACCCGGGTTCGATTCCGACTACGGGTGCTCTCTGTACAGAGTTTGTGCGTTCTCCCCGTCACCTGCATGGGTTTTATCCGAGATCTTCGGTTTCCTCCCACACTCCAGCGACGTGCAGGTTTGTAGGTTAATTGGCTTGGTCTAAATGTAAATTGTCCTTGATGTGTGTAGGATAGTGTCGGTGCGCGGGGATGGCCGGTCGGCGCGGGCCGAAGGGCCTGTTTCCCCGCTGTATCTCTAAACTAACCTAAAACTAATCAGCTTGCCCCTTTCCCCTTTAAAGCTGCGCCCTCTAAGTCTTTGATCTTTCCACCCTGGTTTAAAAGGTTTTGGCTGCCCAGCTGATCTGTGCCTCATGAATGAAATTAGCCTGTGGTGTCTGGCATCTTTGGTTGCTGGTTTTGCCATTGTATTTGTGTTCTGTGAACATCTCAGCGCCGCACGGCATCAGCTATCCCAGCGGTGTGGGGTTTTCCGGAATATTCCGCATGACCGGATACCTGCGTAGATCTGGCACCATGTGAGCTCATTCAGGCTCCCAGGGGCTAGAGTGTAGCTGTGTTTTCATTGATACCCACACGCACTGTCCCTGACACACACACGCACGCACCATCTCTGAAACTAAACTCTGACAAGACTCCCACACCATCCCATGTCCCGGAGCACATCCCCACCCACCACCCACCGCGCCCCCCCCTCCCACTGGTAGAACCTGTGGGCCCCACACACCCAGACACACTGCCCCCTCCCCCAGCTAGACACAAAATGCTGGAGTAACTCAGTGGGACAGGCAGCATCTCTGCGGAGAAGGAATGGGTGACGTTCCGGGTCTGAAGAAGGGTCTCGTCCCGAAACGTCACCCATTGCTTCTCTCCATAGATGCTGCTTGCCCCGCTGAGTTACTCCAGCATTAAATGTCTAGCGTGGGTGTAAAGCAGCATCTGTCGTTCCTCCACGATACACACTCCTTCCTCAGGTGTCTGTCTGTGTTTGTTCAGGGCGGGGCCAGTGTTTAGGGTCTGCTGAACCGCTGAGCTGTTGTACCTTCCTCTCTCCTCAATAAAACCGGTTATCGTGAATAGGCCCGGCCTGCTGATTGCGTTTGACTGAAGCTGGTGCCAGTGTGTGATGCGGCCACCTCTGCACGTGAACCATACTTTATGATCGCCTGCCACATGTCACCGTGAGCTTCTTTGCTTCGCATGCACAAGGTATGCAAAGGGTCGCCACCTATAGGGCACCGACACTCAGCACGGTGGCTCAGCGGGAGAGTTGCTGCCTCACCGCGCTGGAGATTCTGGTTCCTTCCCGACTACGGGTGCTGTCTGTAAGGAGTTTGCACGCTCACCCCGTGACCTGCGTGGGGTCTCTCTGAGATCATCTGAGAAGATGGCGGAGAAGTATTTAATGTCCCAATGGTCACTCTGTGTTCTTGGCTGCCTCCCCATCCCCCTCCCCCCCCCCCCCCCCCCGTGTCCCCCTTCGCTCTCGCTGGCACATCTGCCGCCCACTGTGGCCCTGTCCGACCTCTGACACCCTCCGCCGGCCCCTTCCTTGACCGATGACCCCCCGTGACCTGGACTGCCGGCCGCTTCCTCGACTGTCGGCACCCGTGACCCCTTCACCCCCCCCGCTACCCCTGACCCTGCAACCGCGATCCCTGACCCCATGACTTCGACCGCCGGTCCCCGCAATCTTGACCCTGACCCCACGACCTGGATCCCTGACCTCGACCGCCACCGTCAGTCCTCGGCAGAAGGGATTATCTTACACAGGAGGCGACATCAGCAGGGCTTTTGCACGCGATCGTATCTTTAGCGTAGTCGGAGCCACAACGCATTGTTTTAGTATGAGTTGAGATATTCAATAGACACTCTCACCTGCTCTGACTCAGGATCGGGACATTGGAGATGTCAGGTGTGGACCTGCAGCATCTCACAGGTGGGTTTTATACACCTGCATTTTTATCATTTGGGCGTGAACATGGATCCGATCCCAATGTTGCCAATGTTGGGCGAGTCCAGAACCAGGGGCCACAGTCTTAGAATAAAGGGGAGGCCATTTAAGACTGAGGTGAGAAAAAACGTTTTCACCCACAGAGTTGTGAATTTGTGGAATTCCCTGCCACAGAGGGCAGTGGAGGCCAAATCACTGGGTGGATTTAAAAGAGAGTTAGATAGAGCTCTAGGGGCTAGTGGAGTCAAGGGATATGGGGAGAAGGCAGGCACGGGTTATTGATTGGGGACGATCAGCCATGACCGCAATGAATGGCGGTGCTGGCTCGAAGGGGCGAATGGCCTCCTCCTGCACCTATTTTCTATGTTTCTGTGACTATGAGATAGATCCAGAGGTACAAAGGCCTAGGTTTGTAGGTTAATTGGTTTGGTAAATTTAAAAAAAAAATTGTCCCTAGTGTGTGTAGGATAGTGTTAATGTGCGGGGATCGCTGGTCGGCGCGGACCCGGTGGGCCGAAGGGCCTGTTTCCGCGCTGTATCTCTAAACTAAAGGCCAAACACGGCTCAAGTCTTCCAACATGATTAGCTGCGTCTGATGTGGGCTCCACATTCACACAGAGTGCGTCTCCCTCCACACACGTCCAAGTTACCTTGTCTCAAAACAGACACAAAATGCTGGAGTAACTCAGCGGGACAGGCAGCATCTCGGGAGAGAAGGAATGGGTGACGTTTCGGGTCGAGACCCTTCTTCAGACTGAGAGTCGGGGAGAGGGAGTCTAGAGATATGGACGGGTAAGGTGTGAAAACGACAGATCAAAGCAGATGATAATAAGGAAATGTAGGATGGATCAATGTTGGGTGAGGGGAAGGAGACAACGAGGTGTGCGCTCAGTAATATTTAATAAGGGGGCAGTGAAACTAGTTGGAGAACTAGGGTGGGGGAGGGATGGAGAGAGAGAGGGGGGGAAGTGTCACCCTGGTCTCTGCTGCCCTCAGCTGGGGAGCTGCCCCCTCTGGTGGTCAGCCTGAGGTTGGCAGGGAGCAGCCAGTGTTCTCTCTCCCCTCTTGTCAACCTGGGTCTGGAAACTTCACCCCCCCTGATCTCAGGGTCAACGTGTTCCACTCGCTCATCGCCACTACCGTGTCCAGCACACGTGTGTCGCCGGTACTGTGTGCAGCGCACATCACACGTGATAGGAGCTGAATTAGGCCATTTGGCCCATCTAGTCTACTCCCCCATTCAATCATGGCTGATCTCTCCCTCCTAACCCCATGCACCTGCCTTCTCCCCATAACCCCAGACATGTTCTATCTCTGCTTTATCCATTGACTTGACCTCCACAGCCTTCTGTGGCAAATAATTCCACAGATTCACCACCCTCTGGCTAAAGAAATTCCCCCTCATCTCCTTCCTGAAGGAACGTCCTTTTATTATGACACTTCTGGTCCTGGACTCTCCCACTGGTGGAAACATCCTCTCCACATCCACTCTATCCAGGCCTTTCACTATTGGGTAAGTTTCAATGAGGTTCCC
The DNA here is from genome assembly GCA_035221665.1 of Okamejei kenojei. Lineage (NCBI taxonomy): Eukaryota > Metazoa > Chordata > Chondrichthyes > Rajiformes > Rajidae > Okamejei > Okamejei kenojei. Next base: position 32,566,101 of record CM069133.1, read on the forward strand.
CCTCATCCTTCTAAACTCCAGCGAGTACAGGCCCAGTGCCGACACACGCTGATCATATGTTCACCCACTCATTTCTATAATCTTGGTCATGTATGACCAGTCACATGTCCAACACATGTGTTGACAGTACAGTGTCACACACATGCATAAATCTGTGTGTACTAAGTGATGGGTTGTGTTGGTGAATTCACTGCAGCGGATTCAAGGGGGGGTTCCACAACACTACGCACGCACACACGTATATACACACAAGCTCACACACAGGCACACACTCACACATACACATGCGCGCACACACGCACACACGTGCACATACACACAGACGCACACACACAAACGCGCGCACACGCACACACACTGTCACGCGCACATACACACGGACGCACAAACACACACGCACGCACACTCACGCACACACGTGCACATACACACAGACGCACACACACACAAACGCACGCACTGTCACGCGCACATACACACGGACGCACAAACACACACACACACACACTCATGCACACACGTGCACATACACACACATCACACACTCACGCACACGTGCACATACACACACGCACACACACATGCGCATGCACACTCTCACGCACGTGCACACACACACTGGCCCACATCAGTACTCTCACATCAACACACACTGTCCCAGAACCCCCACCCAGGGGACAGGTACCCCACTGTGAAGACAGGACCTCCTCCTTGTTGTCTCCCCCAAACCTGTCCGCTCTCCAACCCCCCGCGGGGTAACGTATGATGAGAGTTTGACTATACTGGGCCTGCACTCGCTGGAGTTTAGAAGGATGAGGGGGAACCTCATTGAAACTTACCGAATAATGAAAGGCCTGGATAGAGTGGATGCGGAGAGGATGTTTCCACTAGTGGGAGAGTCTAGAACTGGAGGGCACAGCCTCAGAATTAAAGGACGTTCCTTTAGGAAGGAGATGATGAGGAATTTCTTTTGCCACAGGGTGGTGAATCTATATAACCATAGAATCTGTGGGATTCATTGCCACAGAAGGCTGTGGAGGCTAAGTCAGTGGATATTTTTAAGGCACAGATAGATAGATTCTTGATTGGTACAGGTGTCAGAGGTTAGGGGGAGAAGACAGGGGAATGGGGTTAAGAGGGAGAGATAGATCAGCCATGATTGAATGGTGGAGCAGCCTTGATGGGCCGAATGGCCTAATTCTGCTTAAATTGACAAACTTTCTTCCCTCATGCACAGTCCCTCCTTCAACCCACCCTCCCATGCAACGCTCTCCTCACCACACCCTCCGCCTCGAACCCCACCCCTCCTCAACACACTCGCGTGCACACACACACACACACGCACACACGCGCACATGCACACACTACATAGAGAAACGCACACACACACGGGCACTCTCATGCACACACACTCACGTGCACAAACGCACGCACACACACACAAATGCACACAATGGCACAAACACACTCTCATGCACACACACGCACTCTCACGCATGCACACACACACACACACACACACACACACACTCAGCTCATCCACCCTCATTCACCCAACCTGGCACAGGCTGATGTTAAATGAGACCCCTCACCCCCTCCTCCAACCTCGCACCCAGCGCTGCCCCCTTCACCCCGCTCCTCCCAGCCCCCCTCTCGATGAGCAGGAAGACCCCAGGTGGGGCTGAGGAATGGGACTTCACGGCCGGCCGTGTACAAGGTTTATTATCCATGTTTATTGAAGTATATTAGCTTGGCCCGAGTGGGCCTGTTGCACGCTGCCTGAGTCTGGGAAGAGGGTAGCCGCTGATGGGGTGAAGATGGAGGGGGGGCAGGGGAGGGGAGGGGAGGGGAGAGGAGGGGAGGAATGTGCGGGGCTGGGGAACGATAAGGTTGGAGGCCCTGGAGGGCAGACGGCTGGGGCAGTGTGTGAGGTGATGGCCTGGTACTCATCTGTGGGGTCATGGTCCAAGGATAGGTTGGAGGAGGTGTTGGGGTAACAGTCGGGGGGGGGGGGGGGGGAGGGGGAGGGTGGATGGGGGGGTGGGATGTGAGCGGGTTTATGAGCGGGTTTATGAGCATGCTGTACAGGAAGGAAGGAACTGCAGATGCTGTTTTACACCAAAGATATAGCCACCAAGTGCTGGAGTAACTCAGCGGGACAGGCAGCATCTGTGGAGAGAAGGAACAGGTGAGGTTTCGGGGGGAGAGGCTTGTGGGTGGGGTCAGGGTGTGACTGAGGGTCCAGTGCAGGGCCAGGATGCGGTTGGGGTGAAAGCTTGCCCCTGGCATCTCCACACGCCCGCCTGGCACTCGCTGACGGTCTGCTCCACGTCCGAGCCCTGCGGCAGCACGCAGAACTCAATGCCCGGCTCCGAGAGGTCACACCCGGACCGGCACACACACCCACCCTGGGAGCCTGAGGGTGGAGACACAGAGAGAGAGAGTGTCAGCTCACAGCCCTCTATCCTCATCCCCACCCCAAACCTGTTCCCAGGAGCCACCCCCCCCCCTCCCCAACCACCCCATCATCCCCCTTCCCTCACCCCCCTCCCCCTCCCATCCCCCAACCCCCATCACCCCCCTCCCCTCCCCCACCACCCCAACCCTCACCCCCCTCCCTCACCCCCCATCATCCCTCTCCCCTCCCCCATCCCCTTCCCCCACCACCCCCTCCCTCACCCCCCTCCCTCACCCCCCTCCCTCACCCCCATCACCCCCTCCCTTCCCCACCCCCATCCTCATCCCCTCTCCCCCACCCCCCCTCCTTCCCCCACCCCTCCTAACCCCCATCCCTCACTCCCCCATCCCCCACCCCCCCTCCTTCACCCCCCCACCCCCCTCACTCCCTCCCCCCATCCCCCACCACCCCCCCCCCCCCCCCCCGGCTGTGAGAAACGGAATGCAGTGTGGCTGGGAGTCTCACCGTCGCATGTCTCCCAAGGTGAGCAGCGGCCACAGAGCTGTTTGCTGGGGGTGGGCGAGGGGGGGCAGTCGGAATCGTGGACTAAGGTGAACCTCTTGCCTAGGCACTGCAGCGACCGCAGCTTGCACCAGGTGAGCCGGAGCCGGCGCCCAAACATCTGCTCCATGGCACACACCGGCAGAGAGGCTCTGTGGAGAGAGGAAGAGGGGCACAGCAGCTGGTAAACCTGGCACACACCGAGACTGAGGGGGGGGGAGAGGGAGGGAGAGGGAGGGAGAGAGTGGGAGAGCGGGCAGAGAGGGAGAGAGGGAGTGAGGGAGAGAGTGGCAGAGACTGACGGACACAGGGAGAGAGGGGCAGAGAGAGAGGGGAGAGCGGGCACAGGGCGGAGGGAGAGAGAATGAGGGAGGGCGAGAGTGGCAGAGATTGCCATGGACACAGGGAGAGGGAGAGAGAGAGGGACAGAGAGAGAGAGGGAGAGAGAGAGAGAGGGAGAGAGAGAGAGAGGGGGGGAGAGCGGGCACAGGGCAGAGAGGGAGAGAGTGAGGGAGGGAGAGAGTGGCAGAGATTGCCATGGACACAGGGAGGGGGGGGGGGGACAGAGACCGTGACGGACAGAGCAATGGAGAGAGGATGAAATGTGTAGGAAGGAACTACAGATGCTGGTTTACACAGAACGCTGCAGTAACTCAGCGGGACGGGCAGCATCTATGGAGAGACGGAATGCAGGGCTGCCAACTCTCGCATCTCCACCAATTCTCACGCCCTCACGCTGATGACAGAATTCTCACGCTGCCCTCAGTCCCTGCACGGCCAGGATCCTACAGCGGAGCTGTACTGCACAGTTTGTCTCTTTGCGCCACATGACAGCGACCTGTGCGGTCTGGGGAAGCGCGCCGGTCCCGGGCAGCGGGTGTCAGCGCCTCTGTGCGCCGGCTGTGAGCGCTGCGCTGCCGGCCGCCGCCGCAGCCTCGCTCCCTCCCTCCCTCCCTCCTGCCCTTCAACTCACACGGCAGCGCCAGCGCCGCCAAACCCCCCATTGGGTGTCCGGGAGAGAGAGAGTGAGAGAGAGAGGGAAAGAAAAAAAGGGAGGGATGGAGGCAAAGAGAGACAGGGGGGAGGGAAAGTAGAAAGGGGATGATGGGGGGGGGGGGGGGGGGGGGGGGGGGAAGGAAAAAGTGGGAGGGGGAGGAAAGAGGGAGGAAAAAGGAGGAAAGAGGGAGGGAGGGAGGGGGAAGGAAAGGTGTGTGTGTGTGTGTCTGTGTCTTGGTTCTTGGTTACTTGGTCCTCCAAAATATTCCAACTGGAATTTAAACTGGAGGTGGTGAAGGGAGGGGTTTAGCCAGAGAGGGTTATTGGGAAGAAAGTGCCACTTTAAATTTAGTTGCATCTGTCTGGGCAACCGTGGTTTGGTGGAGATTATTCCAAGCTTTAACAGTGCGTGGGAAGAAAGAATTGCTGTACACATCTGTCTTTATGGCTGGGACCACAAATTGGATCGAATGCTCCTAATTGGTTTGGGGTTGGTATAGGTCTTGTGATCTATGTCTAGCTGACCATTTAACATTTTGTAAAAACAGGTCAAACGGTGAGCTTCACGTCTGTCTTGGAAGGGTTCACCCCAGAGAATCAGAAGTTTGGTGACACTCGCTTCTCTTCGTAGGTGTTAGTAAAAACAAATCGAGCGGCTGTCTTTGGACACGCTCGATGGATGAAATGTTTTTATCTGTGTATGGGTCCCAAGCTGCAACTGCGTAGTCCAGATGAGGTCTAACGAGGGTGAAATACAGCTTCTCCTTGACAGAAGCTGAACAATGATGGAAGTTGCACCTCAGGAAGTTTAGGACACCTGTTGCTTTCACTGTTGCATGATGAATCTGACCGTTCCAACGTAGATCATTCTGCAATTTGATGCCAAGATACTTGGTTTGTTTGGATGCTTCAAGGGTGGCACCAAGTATGCTGTAAGATGTGACGCCTGGATTCCTCTTTCTGGTGACACGCATGGTTTCACATTTGGACGGGTTGAACTGCATGCCCCATTGTGGTGACCACTCGACCATTGTATCGAGATCCTTTTGGAGAGCATCTTCATCATCAGCTGACTTAATTGGACGGTACAGCAAACAATCAGCGAATAGTCTGGTCGTACTTGCGACTTTTTCATGGATTCATTGATGTAAAGCAAAAATAGGTGTGCGCCAAGTACTGTGCCCTGGGGTGTACCACTCAACACTGAGTGCCAATTGGAGCTCTTTCCGTTCACACACACACACTGAAGACGTTTTTTCAGGAAACTAGAAATCCATCGTTTCGTGTTGGAACGAATACCGTAGAAGTGTGTGTGTGTGTGTCTCCTCCCTGTGTGTGTCTCCGTGTGTGTGTGTCTGTCTGTCTCCCTGTGTGTGTCTCCGTGTGTGTGTGTCTGTCTGTCTCCCTGTGTGTGTGTGTGTGTGTGTGTGTGTGTGTGTGTGTGTGTGTGTGTGTGTGTGTGTGTGTGTGTGTGTGTGTGTGTGTGTGTGTGTCTGTCTGTCTCCCTGTGTGTGTGTGTCTGTCTGTCTGTCTCCCTGTGTGTGTGTGTGTCTGTTGTGTGTGTGTGTGTGTGTATGTGTGTGTGTGTGTGTGTGTGTGTGTGTGTGTCTCCCTGTGTGTGTGTGTGTCTGTGTGAGTGTGTGTCTGTGTGTGTGTGTGTGTGTGTGTGTGTGTGTGTGTGTGTCTGTGTGTGTGTGTCTGTGTGTGTGTGTGTGTGTGTGTGTGTGTGTCTGTGTGTGTGTGTGTGTGTCTGTGTGTGTGTGTGTGTGTGTGTGTGTGTGTGTGTGTGTGTGTGTGTGTGTGTGTGTGTGTGTGTCTCCCTGTGTGAGTTTGTCTGTCTCCCTGTGTGTGTGTGTTTTCCTCTGGGTATGTGTCTCTGTGTGTGTGCGTTGTCACATCCGGGCCTTAGACAGGGCTGCCAACTCTCACGCTTTGAGCGTGAGAATCACGCATTTCAGCCAATTCTCACGCTCTCACGCTGATGACAGAATTCTCACGCTGTCTTCAGTCCCTGCACAGTTTGTCTCTTTTGCGCCACATCAGAGTGATCTGTGCGGTCAGGGGAAGCGCGCCAGTTGGCGGCTGTGAGTGACGTCGCATCTCTTCTCTTCTCTTCTTTCTTGTTTGGATGAGCAGCCGCCGACAACATGAAGCAGCCGCAGATAGAACAAACCAGGTGACTTGGTTGTGAAACATGGGGGGGCCACAATGAGGCCAAACATCTAGGACATGGTTGGACAACTTACGGCACATGGGCCCCGTGTTAAACCCGAAAAACCGTGGGGGGGTTTTTCAATTCGTTTTCGCAGGGGTCGGGGCAGGCGAGCCGACCTGAGAACTGCAGCCAGTCCCTGGGACGCGAGCTGACCTGGGAACGGCAGCCGGTCCCTGGGCACGCAGAATGCCAAGTTGATCATTATGGACAAATTGGGCCAGCCATGTACATGTTGTATAACTCTGACCCTATGCAGATCTGAATGGGTTTAGAATGATCATTTAAGCAAAATTGCCCTCACTTTCCCCATTTTGATTCTTGAGATTAATATCCCTTTGCTCTGGTAACAGCGTTAAAGTACTTATGAGGTAGAGTCAGCAAAGGGAACATGTTATTTTTTTTTTAGTTTGCTTTAATTTGTTAGTTGATTTTTTGTTGACTGCCATAATTTCTGAAATGGTCTTAAAGTAACTTAACTGTTATAAAGCAGTAATAAGTGATTTTTGTCCAAACAATTGGAACTTGCATAAAATGTTTGCATTATTAGCAGGGCTGCCAACTCTCACACATTGAGCGTGAGACTCACGCATTTCACAAAATTCTCACGCTCTCACGCTGATCACAAATTTCTCACACTCAAAAATCTGCAGGTGCTGGAAGTTCAAAATAAGGTGAATGTATGGTCTTTTTCCCGGGATATGTGATTCGAGCACTAGAGGGCATTGGTTTATAGCAGGGCTGTCAAACTACCGGCCCGCAGGGTGATTTTGGGGGGAAAAAAGTAGTTTCGTTTCTCCCGTGCAGATGAAGTGAGACACGGCGTGTGGTTCCAGCACCAACCCCCCTCCCCCTTCCCCCCCGAGGCAAGGCACACACACCTCTCACCCTCACCTCCGACGGCCGCTCTGTCCACACCCCATGGAGTTTTAACCCCGGCCCAGAGCCAGGAGCGGACCAGGTGAGTGGGGGCGTCAGTACCACCTCCAGAGCCGCGGGGTAAGGCTCGGGCTAAGGCTCCGCTCCGATGCCCTAGCCCGAGATTCGGGGGGGGGGGGGGGAGGAAATGCTCCTCGGGCATCGCCAAGTCTCTGCTCACTCCAGATGTTGTCGCCGCTTCACTGACCCACACACACACTGGCACAAACAAGGTTTTAAAGGGATATGGGCCATATGTGGATAAAAGGGACTAGTTTAGATGGGGCATCTTGATCTGCAGGAACAAGTTGGGATGAAGGGCCTGTTTCCATGATGTAAGACTATGACACATTGTAGACAGAGTTGAATTGCCCTCGAGAAGATCCAGGGGCGATTTATGAAGATGTTGGCAGGGCTGGATTTTTTTTCATTTTGAAGAAAGATTTGATCACTGGGATTGTGTTCTCTGTAGCAACGGAGATGAATAAAAAACTTAGTTGAGGTGAATAATATTAAGACCTGTTTTGCTTAGCAAAAAGTGTAGGAAGGAATTGCAGATGCTGGTTTAAACTGCAAATAGACCCTAAAAACTGGAAAAACTCAGCAGGACGTGGCATCTTTGGAAAGAAAAAATAGGTGATGTTTCGGGTCAAGACCTTCAGACTGAAGAGGTTGAAAACCAGCCATAAAACACAATGACTGGAGATGTGTGTTATCCAACTAAGGGCAGAAATCAGAATCATGTGTTCATCTTTATTCATGTGACACCATAATAAATATATTACAGAAAACATAATTTAATGGGGTGGCACGGTGGCGCAGCGGTAGAGTTGCTGCCTTACTACCACATGGGCTTTCTCTGGAAATTCTGTTTACTCCCATATCCGAAAGAAGTGCAGGTTTGTAGGTTAATTGGCTTCTGTAAATTGTCCCTGGCGTGATGGATGGAATTGGTGTTTGATAGATTGCTGGTCGGTGTGGACCTGGTGGGTGGAAGGGCCTGTTTCCATATATATTTTTACATATATATCTTAATTTCATTGAACCATATATGATTGAATATGTGGCATTATTTTCGTCCTGTTTCTATACTCAAAGGGTAAGGTTGATTGATTTATTTGTGCAGAACAGTGATGGAAGTTGCCTTGTTTCTCTGTGTTTTTCTGTATATATATGCATAACAGCGTGAATATGTTGATTTCCATACATGAATATAATAATTCATGTGCTGCACCTGTTGATCAGAGCCTGGCTTTATTGTGGAATGTAATTAGTAATGTAATTTAGCCTAACCTTATTCATACCTAATCCAATTTAAAGCATAAATGTTGCATTCAAGTGTCGCTTAAAAGACTCGCTACAGTATGCACCAGATTGCACAATTTCAAGCTGAAAAATCCAACAGCTCCCTACCGTGGGAGGGGGAACACGGTCCTCCCCCCCCCTCCCCCCACCGGTCGCTACGCTCCCTTGCAATTTCTCACTTTCAACTCTCACGCAATGTTGGCAGCCCTGGGAATGGGTGACGTTATGGGTCGAGACCCTTCTTCAGACTGAGAGCCGGGGGAGAGGGAGATTAGAGATACGGAAGGGTAAGGTGTGAAAAGCAGATGCTGATAAGGAAATGTAGAACGGATCCTTGTTGAATGAGGGGAAGGTGACAAGGAGACACCTCTCCCTCTCCCTCTCTCTCACTCTCTCCCTCCCCCTCTCCCTCTCTCTCCCTCTCCTCTCTCCACTCTCTCTCGCTCTCCCTCTCCCTCTCTCTCACTCTCTCGCTCTCGCTCTCCCTCTCTCTCCCTCTCCTTCTCTCTCCACTCTCTCTCGCTCTCGCTCTCCCTCTCCCTGTCTCTTTCACGCTCTCTCTCCCTCTCTCTCCCTCCCTCTCTCACTCTCTCACTCTCCCTCCCCCTCCCCCTCTCCCTCTCCCTCTCCCTCTCTCTTACTCTCTCCCTCCCCCTCCCTCTCCCTCCCCTCTCTCTCCCTCCCCCTCTCTCTCCCTCTCCTTCTCTCTCCTCTCTCCTCTCTCCACTCTCTCTCGCTCTCCCTCTCCCTCTCCCTCTCTCTCCACTCTCTCTCCCTCCCTCTCTCACTCTCTCCCTCTCTCTCTCCCTCTCCCCTACACTAGAGTACTCAGCCAGTCTGTCGGGCAGAGTCAGGGCTCACCACCAGTACTGGACATCTGGGTCCATCAGACAAACCTCACAATGGCTCTAATCCCACCATGTCCAGTCCGCGACTGACCCTCTCACACACCTGCACCCCCATCTACCCCCACAACCTCCCCCCCCATCCCCTCCTGCCTACTGATGGGAATATTTTGCAGACCATCCCTGCCCTCTCCCTCCCACTTCCCACTGTAATCCCCCCCCCCCACCACCTACCGGCACTCGTAGGGCATTTTGCAGACACACACGCCGCCCACCAGTTTCTTCCAGGCCGGGCAGTGAACTTGGGGCCGGTTGTTCACAGTAGGGACTGAAACAAGATGGGACATTGGAGCCGTCAGCACTCCGTCAAAGTGGCGAGGGGGGGCGGGGGGGGGGGGAGAGGGAGGGAGAAGGAGGGAGTGTAGTGGGGAGCGGAGTCGGGAGGGAGGGAGTGAGTGGGGGAGAGGGTGGGGAGAGGGGAGTGAGGAGAGGAGAGTGGGGAGGGAGTGAGGAGGGACGAGAGGAGAAGAGAGTGGGGTGGGAGTCAGGGGAGAGGAGAGGAAAGCAGAGGAGTGTAGAGGGGAGGGGAGTGGGGATGGAGTGGGGGGAGAGGAGAGGAGAATGGGGAGGGAGTGGGGAGTGAGGGAGTGGGGGGAGAGGAGAGGAGTGTGGGTGGGGAGGGAATGGGGAGAGGGTGGGGGAGAGGAGAGGAGAGTGAGGGAGGGAGTGGGGGGAGAGGAGAGGAGTGTCCTCTAGTGTCGTTGGAGCCACTCACCTGCATCACACCTAACCTGGGTGAGGTGGTGGTCCCAGTTCAGGCTGGAGTCACAGGTGATGAGGGGCGGTCCGTGCAGGGCCATGTGCGGGGGGCAGGAGAGAGTGACCTGCTGCCCGATGCTGTAGCTGGGCTGACTGGGACTGGCACGCAGCCCAGGCCCTAGCTCTGGCGGACCACACACTGTCCCTGTCACCAGAGAGGAAGTGTCAGTGTGGGGGCCCAGCGCAGTCACACACCAATCATGTTCACCAATGATAGCAGCAGAACCAGGCCATTCGGCCCATCAAGTCTACTACGCCATTCAATCATGGCTGATCTATCTCTCCCTCCTAACCCCATTCACCTGCCTTCTCCCCATAACCTCTGACACCCGTACTAAGCAAGAATCTATCTATCTGCCATAGAAATATCCATTGATTTGGCCTCCACAGCCGTCTGTGGCAAAGAATTCCACAGATTCACCACCCTCTGGCTAAAGAAATTCCTCCTCATCCACTTCATGAAGGACATCCTTTTATTCAGAAGTTATGACCTCTGGTCCTTGACTCTCCCACTAGTGGAAACATCCTCTCCACATCCACTCTATCCAGGTCTTTCACTATTCTGTAAGTTTCATTGAGATCCCCCCCTCATCCTTCTAAACTCCAGCGAGTACAGGCCCAGTGCCGTCAAACGCTGATCATATGTTAACCCACTCATTCCTGGTTCCCACTTACCCTTTTGTTCCACCCACTGCACTTCAGTTTGAACTTATTGTATCCATGTTCTCCACAGATGCTGCCTGACCCGCTGAGTTACTCCAGCACTCTGTGAAACGTCACCTACCAATGTTCTCCACAGATGCTGCCTGACCCGCTGAGTTACTCCAGCACTCTATGTGTGTCTATCTTCTGCCTGAGTGAGTGTTCCCCTCGGGGGCAGGGGGGAGGTTGCCATTTTCAGGAAGGTGTAAGTGTGACCTCAACACCCCTCATTCAGCACAGTAATGTTCTAAAGGTTCCCTCTTCTTTTACTTCCCTCTGATTTCGGACCTTCCAAAGTGCAGAACCTCACACTTGCTCATAGAAACATAGACAATACTGTAGCTGCAGGAGGAGGCCATTCAGCCCTTCGAGCCAGCACTGCCATTCAATGTGATCATGGCTGATCTTCCGCAATCAGTACCCCGTTCCTGCTTTCCGCCCCCCCCCCATATCCCTTGATTCCATTATCCCTAAGAGCTAAATCTAATTCTCTCTTGAAAACATCCAGTGAATCGGCCTCCACTGCTGTCTGTGGCAATTCGCAACTCTCTGGGTGAAAAGTTTTTCCTCATCTCAGTCCTAAATGGCCGATATTATTCTTAAACTGTGACCCCTGGTTCTGGACTCCCCCAACATTGGGACCATTTTTCCTGCATCTAGCCTGTCCAAATAAAGAATTGTATATGTTTCTATAAGATCTCCTCTCATCCTTCTAAATTCCAATGAATACAAGCCCAGTCGACCCATTCTTTCATCACACGTCAGTCCCGCCATCCCAGGAATTAACCTGGGGAACGGAATAAATGCCCTTGCGTTAATATTACGCACGGTCTGTCGTGGACCAACTGTATTGATGCGATGGGTCAGAAGGACATATTAATGTTTAGGTGTATGCCACGTTGAAGCAACAGCCAAGAAGCCGCACCAACGCCTCTACTTCCTGAGGAGACTGAGGAAATTCCCCGTGTCTCCAGTGCCTCTTACAAACTTCTACAGCTGCACCATAGAGAGCACACTGTTGGGTTGCATCACCGTTTGGTTTGGGAACAGCTCTGCCCAAGACCGCAAGAAATCACACAGAGTTGTGGATGTGGCCCAGTCCACACACAGACCACACTCCCCACCAGCGACTCCATCTACACCTCACGCTGCCTCGGGAAAGCAGCCAACATAATCAAAGACTTGTCCCTGTCCCACCCCGGTCATTCCCTCTTCTCCCCGCTCCCGTCCGGCAGAAGGTACAGAAGCTTGAAAGCGCGCACCACCAGACTCAGGAACTGCTTCTTCCCCTCTGTTATCAGGCTTCTGAACGGTCCTTCCATAAGCTAGGGTGCTGTCCGATTCACCTCTACCCCATTGCGGACATTGGACTTTGTCTCTGGAACTGATGCGCTACAATGCTGAGAACTATATTCTGTACTCTGTATCTTCCCCTTTGCTCCACCTATTGTACTGGGGTTTGGCGATTGCATTTATAATGACGTAGACACAAAAGGCTGGAGCAACTCAGCGGGACAGGCAGCATCTCTGGAGAATGGGAATGGGTGACGTTTCGGGTAGAGACCCTTCTGCCGCCTGAGAGTCAGATGAGAGGGAGACACAGAGATATGGAAGGGTAAGGTGTGAAAACGACAGATGAAAGGAGACGAGGAGCAAGGAAAATGTAGAACAGTTCATTGTTGGCTGAGGGGAAGGTGACAACGAGGCAGACAAACAGTAAAATTAATCAGGGAGACTAGTCAGAAAACCAGGATGGGGGGAGGTGGAGAGGGAAAGCAAAGGTTACTTGTAGTTAGAGAAGTCAATGGTCATACCATTGGGGTGTAAGCTGCCCAAGTGAAAGATGAGGCTGTTCCTCCAATTTGCGCTGGGCCTCACTCTGACAGTGGAGGAGGCCCAGGACAGAAAGGTCAGTGTGGGAATTTTATTTGATCTCATTTGATCGGAGCGCATGCACAAGAAATTTGGTACAGATGACATTAATAAAACTAAACCTAATGGTCACATCGAGATGCAAAAGCAACTGGGTGGCCACACCTTCTCCATTGTTGCCAGAGTCTTAGACATAGTTTGTGAGATTTATCCAAGAAGGTTCGTTGAAACAGTATGTGCATAGTCTGCCTTGTGGAGGGACCTTGTGTTGGTGAACGAATCTGGCCAGGTGACCAGTGTTTCAGTGCAAGAGCAGTTTGTCAACCGTGATCACAGTTCCAAATAGAGACAGAGTGCTGGAGTAACCCAGCGGGTCAGGCAGCATCTGCGGAGAACATGGATAGGTGACGTTTCACAGAGTGCTGGAGTAACTCAGCAGGTCAGGCAGCATCTGCGGAGAACATGCATAGGTGACGTTTCACAGAGTGCTGGAGTAACTCAGCAGGTCAGGCAGCATCTCTGGAGAGAAGGAATAGGTAACATTTCGAGTCGAGACCCTTCTTCAGACCGACCCGAATCGTCACCTATCCATGTTCTCCAGAGATGCTGCCTGACCCGCTGAGTTACTCCAGCTTTGTGTGTCTGTCTGTGGTTTAAACCAGCATCTGCAGTTCCTTGTTACACACTCACTCAGGCAGCGCAGGCTGGTGTCTTCCCACTGGAGGTCGTCTCCACACCGCACTGTCCCGTCGCCCCCGGACAGGTAGTATCCGGCATCACACCTGTAGATAGCGTGGGTCCCCGCGGCAAACTCCTGCTGCAATCCCTGCGGCAACACCACCAATCCCACTGTCAGGAACACCGGCACAGCCACTAATCCCACCCAACGGTGGCGCAGCGGTAGAGTTGCTGCCTTGCAGCGCCGGAGACCCGGGTTCGATCCTAACTACGAGTGCTGTCTGTACGGAGTTTGTACGTTCTCCCCGTGACCTGCGTGGGTTTTCTCCGAAATCTTTGGTTTCCCTAGTGTCCCTAGTGTGTGTGTCGGATAGTGTTAGTGTGCGGGGATCGCTGGTCGGTGCGGACTCAGTGGGACAAAGCGCCTGTTTCCGTGCTGGATCTCTAAACTCTAAGATAAGGTTAACCTTGGTGTCTGTGGGCTGTGGAGGGTGGGTGAGGGCGGGTAGGTTCAGTGGTTGGGGAGGGGCTGTGGGACATGGTGACCTACCTGAACATATCCGTTCTGTATGGGTGGAGGATCAGAGCAGCCCCTGATTGGAGTCTCTCCCTGTTCAAAGCAGTGAGGTTCCACCGTGCTACAGGGAGAGAGAGGGGGAGAGTGGAAGTGGCAGCACTGTGCAGACCCCTGCCCCCTCCCCCACTTGCCCCCTCCCCCCACGTGTGTGTGTGTGTGTGTGTGTGTGTGTGTGTGTGTGTGTGTGTGTGTGTGTGTGTGTGTGTGTGTGTGTGTGTGTGCGATTGTGTGAGTGTGTATGATGTGTGTGTGACTGTGATTGTGTGTGTGTGAGTGTGTGGTGGTGTGTGTGATGGTGTGTGAGTGTGTGATGGTGCTTTTTTTTTGTTTATTTTTGTTAGAAGTAAGTACAGTAGTCTGGTACTTAAGTACCTAATACATAAATACATATTCTCATTCTTGTACAACTTCATACTTTTGGTTCAATAATAAAAGAACAGTGAGAGAAAAAATAAATAAAGAGCGTCGGAATAAATAGACAAGCGAGTAGAAACAGAAAACAAAAGAAATAAAGGACAGAGGTGAGAAGTTAAAAGATTGAAAGAAAAGGACAAAGTAAAAGAAAAGAGAGATTAGGAGAGATCTACCTATCTCATATTTTTGCCCGTCCGTCACCCAGTTCTAAACCATTTAATTTCTAAGGTTATGTTATGTTGCACCATATGCTTGTATAAAGTTGATAAATGGAGACCAAATCTTTAAGAATTGGTCTACTTTGCCTAGTAAGAGGAATCTCATTTCTTCAAGATGTAGCGTTTCAGACATGTTTGAGATCCACATTTTGAATGTTGGCGTGGTTGCGTTTTTCCAAAATTTAAGTATAAGTTTTTTTGCTGTTATTAGACCATAATTAAGAAAAGCTTCTTGGAATATAGTTAGTTTACTTCCCTCTTCCATTGATCCAAAGATAATCAATTCGATATTGGGGTTCAATTTTGTGTTAAATAGTTTTGTAAAAATTCCAAAAATTTCATTCCAAAATGTATACAGTTTTGTACAAGAGACAAAGGAATGTGCTATACTGGCATTTTGAGTTAGACATTTGTCACAGATGGGGGAAACATTTGAAAATATTTTATTCAGTCTTGTTTTCGAATAATATAATCTATGTAAAATTTTTAATTGAATTAGGTTATGTCTTACATTCATTGAACATTTGTTTACATATAATAAATTTTTATCCCATCTATCGTTCGGAATTTTTATCAATAACTCTTGTTCCCAGTCTCTTCTAATTGCCTCTGGTGTTTTTCTATATTTAGAATTATATTATATAAGATATTAAATTGCTTGATTCTGCCTTTCTATTCATTCCTTCCTCCAATAGATCTGGGGTTAAAGTTTGATATCCTTGTATATACTTTTTCAAATAATCTTGAATTTGAAGGTATTTGAAATATTGATTACTTTTCAAATTATATTTTAGTTGTAATTGTTGGAATGATAAAAGTTTTCCCATTTCATACATATCTCCCATCGTTTTAATTCCTATTCTTTCCCAATGGATAAACATTTTATCAATAATGGATGGTTTGAATGAGGGATTATTAGCTATTGGAGAAAGAAGCGATAATTTTCTTAATTTTAAAGTTAATTTTATTTGTTTCCAAATTCGTATTATACTATGAATAATTGGATTCTTCTTGTATATTACATTGTTCAGTTTTATCGGGGAAAGAAGGATTGCTCCTATATTATAAGGGGAACAATCCTCTTTCTCCATTCTTATCCAATCTACCTGTTGGGCAAAACTGTCCAACCAGTAGATTATATTTTTAATATTCACTGCCCAATAATAATACAATAAGTTAGGGAGTGTCAGTCCCCCTGATTCTTTAGATTTACACAAGTGTTTTTTTTTTAAATTCTGTGTGATTTATAATCCCATATGAAGTTTATAATATCAGAATCTAATTTTTTGAAGAAATTTTTTAGGTAAGTATATTGGTATTGATTGAAATAGGTACAATATTTGTGGTAAGAAGATCATTTTTATCGCGTTTATTCTGCCTATTAAAGACATCGGCAGTGTCTTCCAAAATTTAATTAACCCATTTAATTTAGTTAATAAAGGCATATAGTTTGCGTTGAGTAATGATTTATAGTTCCTAGTAATTTGGATGCCCAAATACTTAAATTTTTCTGTTGTAATTCTAAAAGGGAATTTCAACAGATGTGTCGACTCGTGAGGTTTTATCGTCATAATTTCGCTTTTGTTCCAATTTATTCTATATCCTGAAAAAGAACCAAATTCCTCTATTAAATTTAGTATATTTGGTATGCTAAGTTGCGAATTTGTAATATATAATAATATGTCGTCTGCATATAATGAAATTTTATTATTTGAGTGTTTGGTAATATACCCATGAATATTCGGATGGCTTCTTATACTTTCAGCTAAAGGCTCTATCACTAGTGCAAATAGCAGGGGCGATAACGTGCACCCCTGCCTATTGCCCCTTGCTAATTGGAATTTCGGGGATAATATATTATTAGTCAGTATTCTAGCCATCGACTTATCATATAATAATTTTACCCATGAAATAAAATTATCTCCCATGTTAAATTTTTCCAATACTTTGAATAAATATTGCCATTCTACTTGATCAAAAGCTTTTTCTGCATCCAATGAAATAATTCAGTATTATGTCAGTACATTATATTAGACAGCCGTCTCAAATTGTTAAATGAGTATCTCTTTGGTATGAACCCTGTTTGGTCCGGATTTATTAGTTTACTAACATATTTACTCAATTTTCTCGCTAGGGTCTTTGTTAATATTTTTTGGTCTGCATTTAGGAGTGCAATAGCTCTATATGAGCCTGGGTCTTCTAGATCTTTATCCTTTTTTGGTATAAGTGTAATAGTTGACTCAGTTAGTGTTTCTGGTAGTTTATTTTCTTTAAAAATGTATATATATAAATCTTGCAACCGTGGAGAAATTATCTCGTAGAATCTTTTATAGAATTCATTACTAAAGCCATCTGGTCATGGGGTTTTGCCATTCTTCAACAAACTAATTGTTTCTTCTATTTCCTGTAGTGTAATCTGAGCTCCTAATGCCTCTTGTTCCACCATATTTAATTTTGGAAGATTTCAGTTATCCAAGAAATTTGTAATTTGAGTATTATTTGCAGAGGTTTTCGATGTATATAAGTTTTGATAAAATTGAGCAAATCTTTTATTAATATCTTTATGTAGTGTTAGTAATTCCCCTTTGTCTGATTTAATTTTAGTAATTGTATTTTCTCTGTCTCTTTTTTTCAGTTGGCGTGCTAGGAGTTTATGAGGTTTATCACTAAATTCAAAATTTTCTTGTTTTGTAATTTGAAATAATCTTATTATTCTGGCCGATAAAATTTTATTTAATTTATATTTTAGTATTATTATCTTATTATGTTTATCTATAGTTGGTTCTTTGGCATTTTCTAAATCTAATTGTCTAATTTCTTGTTCTAACTGCAATTGTTCAGTATTATTCTTTTTATTTTGGAAAGCTTGATATGAGATTATAGTTCCTCTAATAAATGCCTTCAAAGTTTCCCATAATAAGGAGTGTGAAATATCTGGTGTATCATTTGTCTCAAAGAAGAATCTCATCTGCTCTTTTAAATATGTGCAACCTTGTGAGTTATTTAAAATTTGAGGGTTAAACCTCCAAAACGAATTTTTATCAGGCATTCCTAATTTTAAAGAAAAAGTTAACGGGGAATGATCAGAAATGATACTATTATGATATTTAGAATTATATGTATATGGAATTAGTTTTGTGTCCACTAAGAAATAATCAATACGTGAGTATGTTTTATGTACTGTTGAATAAAATGAATATTCCCTACCTACTGGGTTAGCGATCCTCCATACATCTGTTATATTAGTATTTTTCATGTATGTATTTAGGAGTTCACTAGTTTTAGATTTTATGTTAGTCCTTTTTTGTTTTGCTGATTTATCCAAATATGGATCTAAAACACAATTCAAATCTCCCCCTATTATCACATTTTCTGAAATTATAACCAAATTTTACTAAAGAATTGGGGGTTGTCAAAATTAGGAGCATAAATATTTTTTCAAAGTAAGTGGAGTAGAATAAATTTCAACAGTGATGGTGCTTGTGAGTGTGATAGCGTGTGTGTGTGTGAGAATGTGTGAGAGTGAGTGTGATGTGGTGTGTGAGTGTGTGCTGGTATGTGAGTGAGTGTGTGTGTGTGTGTGATGGTGTGTGTGTGATTGCTTGTGTGTATGAGATGGTGTGTGAGTATGTGTGAGTCTGAATGTGTGTGGGTGTGTGATGGTGTGTGTGTGTTTGAGTGTGAGTGAGTGTGTGTGCGTGCGAGTGTGTATGTGTGTGCGTGTGTGTATGTATGTGTGTGTGTATATATGTGTGTTTGAGTGTGTGTGTGTGTGTGTTTGAGTGTGTGTGTGTTTGAGTGTGTGCGTGTGTGTATGTAAGTGTGTGTGTGTATGTGTGTGTGTGAGTGTGCGAGTGTGTGAATGTGTGTGATGGTGTGCGTGATGGTGTGTCTGAGTCTGGGTGGGTGTGAGTGCATGATGGTTTTAGTGAGTGATGGTGTATGTGTGTGTGTGTGAGCATGTGATAGTGTGTGAGTGTGATAGTGTGTGTGTGATGGTGTGTGTGGGTGTGAGCATGTGATGGTGTGCCAGTGTGTGACGGTGTGTGTGTGTGAGTGTGTGTGAGTGTGCAATGGTGTGTGAATCTGTGGGTGTGTTTGTGAGTGCATGATGGTGTGAATGTGTGATGGTGTGTGTGCTAGTGTGTGTGAGTGTGTGATGGTGTGTGTGCTAGTGTGTGTGAGTGTGTGATGGTGCATGTGTGAGCGTATGTGTGTGTGTGATGGTGTGTGTGAATGTGTGTGTGTATGTGTGTGTTTGAGTGTGTGTGTGCGCGAGTGTGTGTGAGTGCATGTGTGTGTTGTTGCATGTGTGTGTGAGCATGTGATGGTGTGTGTGTGTGAGCGTGTGATGGTGTGTGTGATGGTGCGTGTGTGAGTGTGCAATGGTGTGTGTGTGGTGGCGTGCGTGAGTGTGTCATGGTGTGCATGAGTTTGTGTGTATGGTGTGTGTGTGTGATAGTGTGTCTGAGTGTGGGTGTGTGTGAGTGTGATGGTGTGAGTGTGATGGTGTGTGTGATTGTATGACGGTGTGAGTGTGTGATGGTGTGTGTGCTAGTGTGTGTGAGTGTGTGATGGTGTGTGTGCTAGTGTGTGTGAGCGTGTGATGGTGCGTGTGTGAGCGTGTGTGTGTGTGATGGTGTGTGTGAGCATGTGATGTGTGAGTGTGTGATAGCATGTGTGAGTGTGTGATAGTGTGTGTGTGATGGTGTGTGTGTGTGAGCGTGTGATGGTGTGTGTGTGATGGTGTGCGAGTGTGTGATGGTGTGTGTGTGTGTGTGGTGATGTGTGTGAGTGTGTAATGGTGTGTGTGTGATGGTGCATGTGTGTGTGTGTGTGTGTGTGTGTGTGTGTGTGTGTGTGTGTGTGTGTGTGTGTGTGATGGTGTATGTGTGTGTGTGGTGATGATGTGTGTGTGTGGGTGTGTTTCAGTGTGGGTGGGTGTGAGTGTATGATGGCGTGTGATGGTGTGGGTGAGTGTGATGTGTGTGTGAGTGATGGTGTGTATGATGGCGTGTGCATGATGGTTTTTGCCTGAGTGTGTGAGAGTGTGATGGTGTGTGTGTGTGTGTGATGGCGTGTGTGAGTGTGTGCTGGTGTGTGTGTGTGATGCCGTGTGTGTGTGTGATGGTGTTTGTGATTGTGATAGTGTGTGTGTGAGTGTGTGATGGTGTGTGGTGTGTGTGAGTGTGTGTGTGTGTGAGAGTGTGTGTGTATTGGTTTGTGTGTATGTATGTGTGTGTGTGTGTGTGATGATGTGAGTGTGTGATGGTGTGAGTGATGGTGTGTGTGATGGTGTGAGTGTGTGATGTGTGTGTGTGATGGTGTGAGTGTGTATATGTGTGTGTGTGTGATATAGTGTGAATGTGTGATGGTGTGAGTGATGGTGTGTGTGATGTGTGTGTGTGATGGTGTGTGTGATGGTGTGTGAGTGTATGATAGTGTGTGAATGTGATGGTGTGTGTGATGGTGCGTGTGATTGTGTTTGTGTGGTGGCGTGTGAGTGTGTGGTGGCGTGTGTGTGTATGTGTGTGTGTGTGTGATAGTGTGTCTGAGTCTGTGGGTGTGTGTGAGTGTATGATGGTGTGAGTATGTGATGGTGTGTGAGTGTGTGATGATATGTGTGTGATGGTGTGTGTTGTGTGTGGGTGTGTATGTGTGTGTTTGAGAGTGTATGTGTGTGTGTGAGTGTGTGTGTGTGTTGGTGCATGTGTGTGAGTGTGTGTGATTGTGCGATGGTTGTGTGTGTGATGGTGTGTGTGATGTGTCAGTGTGTGTGACTGATGGTGTGTGTGTAATGGTGTGAGTGTGTGTGTGATGGCGTGTGGATGGTGTTTTATGTGTGTGGTGTGTGTTTGAGTGAGTGTAGGTGTGTGTGTGATGGTGTGATGGTCTGAGTGTGTAATGGTGTGAGAGTGTGTGTGTGTGTGTGTGTCTGTGTGTGTGTGTGTGAGTGTGTGCTAGTATGTGTGACGTGTGTGTGTGAGTGATTGTGTGTGTGAGTGAGTGTGATGGATTTTGCCTGAGTGTGTGATGGTGTGTGTGTGTGTGTGTGTGTGTGTGTGTGTGTGATGGTGTGTTTGTGTGTGATGGTGTGTGTGTTGTGAGTGTGTATATGTGTGTGTGTGTGATGTTGTGCGAGTTCATGATGGTGTGTGAGTGTGATGATGTGAGTGTGCGATGCTGTATGTGTGAGTGGGTGATGGTGTGAGTGGGTGATGGTGTGTGTGTGTTGGTGTGTGTGGGTGTTTGTTGGTGTGTATGTGAGTGAGTGTGTGATGGTGTGTGTGCATGTGTGATGGTGTGTGTTGTGAGTGTGTATGTGTGTGCGAGTGTGTGAGTGTGTGTGTGTTGGTGCATGTGTGTGAGTGTGTGTGAGAGTGCATGTGTGAGTGTGCAATGGTGTGTGTGTGCACATGAGTGTGTGATAGTTTGTGTGATGTGTGAGTGGTGTGTGTGACTGTGATGGTGTGTGTGTGTGTGTGTGTGTGTCTGAGTGTGTGTGTGTGTGCGTGTGATGGTGTGTGTGATGGTGTGTGTGATGGTGTATGTGTTGTGAGTGTGTATGTGTGAGAATGTGTGTGAGAGTGCATATAGTGTGTGAATGTGTGATGGTGTGTGTGTTGTGAGTGTGAGTGTGTATGTGTGTGTGTTGAGTATGTGTGTGTGCGAGTGTGTGTGAGTGTGTGTGTGTTGGTGCATGTGTGTGAATGTGTGTGAGAGTGCATGTGTGAGTGTGCAATAGTGTGTGTGTGTTTGCACATGAGTGTGTGATAGTGTGTGTGATGTGCGAGTTCTGTGTGTGACTGTGATGGTGTGTGTGATGGTGTGTGAGTGTATGTGTGTGTTGGTGTGTGTGTGTTGGTGTGTGTGTGATGGTGTGTGTGTGATGGTGTGTGTGTGTGTGTGTGATGGTGTGTGTGATTGTGTGCATGTGATGGTGTATGTGTGATCATGTGATGGTGTGCGAATGTGTGATGTGTGTGAGTGTGTGATGGTGTGTGTGTGAGTGATGGTGTGTGAGTGTGTGATGGTGTGTGAGTGTGTGAGAGTGTGAGGGTGTGTGTGTATGTGATGGTGTGTGCCTGAGTGGGTGATGGTGTGTGTGTGATGGTGTGTGTGTGAGTGTGACGGTGTGTGTGTGTATGTGATGGTGTGTGTGAGCGTGTGCTGGGGTGTGTGTGATGCTGTGTGTGTGCATGTGTGATGGTGTGTGTGTTATGCTGTTTGTGTGTGTGTGTGTGTTTGAGTGAGAGTGTGTGTGTGTGAGAGAGTACCTGTGTGAGTGTGTGTGAGTGACTGTGCAATGGTGTGTGTGTGAGTGTGTGTGTGTGTGTGTGATGTGTGTGAGTGTGGTGTGTGTGTGTGTGTGTGTGTGTGATGGTATGTGAGTGTGTGAAGGGCATGTGATGGTGTGTGTGAGTGTTGGTGTGAGTGTGTAATGGTGTGTGTGATGGTGTGAGTGATGGTGTGTGTATGTGTGATGGTGTGTGTGTGTGTGAGTGTGTGTGTGTGTGTTGTGAGTGTGTTTGGTGTGTGTTTGGTGCATGCGTGTGTGGTGTGATGTGAGTGTGTGTGTGATGGTGTGTGTGTGGTGTGTGTGTGTGGTGTGTGCGTGTTGAGTGTGTGTGTGTGTGTTGGTGTGTGTGTGAGTGCATGTGTGAGTGTGCGATTGTGTGTGTGTGTGCGCAGCGCATGAGTGTGTGATGGTGTGTGCGATGGTGTGTGAGTGTGTGTGAGTGATGGTGTGTGTTAGTGTGTATGTGTGTAATGATGTGTGTGTGTGTGTGGGCGATGGCATGTGGTGGGTGGGTGTCTGTGGGTGTGTGTTGATGTGTGTGAGTGAGTGTGGGTGTATGATGGTGTGTGGAGGGTGTGTGTGTGAGTGTGTGTTGACGTGTGTGAGTGTGGGTGTGTGTGTGTGGGTTTGTGTAATGGTGTGAGTGTGCGATGCTGTGTGTGTGAGTGTGTGTGTGTTGATGTGTGTGTGTGTGTGCGAGTGTGGGTGTGTGTGTGTGATGCTGAGTGTGTGAGTGTGTGATGGTGTATTTGTGTGTGATGGTGGTGTGTGTGTTGTGAGTGTGTATGTGTGTGTTTGAGTGTATGTGTGTGTGCGAGTGTGTGAGTGTGTGTCAGTGCGTGTGTGTGTGTGTGTGTGACTGTGTGTGTGACTGTGTGATGGTGTGTATGTGAGTGTATGTATGTGAGTATTTCAGTGTGTGTGTGTGATGGTGCAAGTGTGTGATGTGTGTGATGGCGTGTGAGTGTGATGGTGTGTGTGAATGTGTGTGTGTTGTGTGTGATGGTGTGTATGTGTGCGATGGTGTATGCATGTGTGGTGGTGTGTGTGTTGTGAGTGTGTGTGTGTGTGAGTGTGTGCGTGATGGTGTGTTTGTGTGTGATGGTGGTGTGTGTGTTGTGAGTGTGTATGTGTGTGTTTGAGTGTAATGTGTGTGTGTGCAAGTGTGTGAGTGAGTGTGTGTGTGTGTGAGTGTGTGTGTGTGTGACTGTGTGATGATGTGTATGTGAGTGTATGTATGTGAGTGTTTCAGTGTGTGTGTGGTGTGTATGAGTGTGTGTGATGGTTGTGTGTGAGTATGGGATGGTGTGTGTGAGTGTGTGAAGGTGTGTGTGTGATGTATGTGTGTGTGAGATGTGTGTGTGTGGATGGTGTGTGTGTGTGTGTGTGTGTGATGTGCGTGTGTTGATTGGTGTGTGTGTGCGATGTGTGATGGTGTGTGTTGTGAGTGTGTGTGTGTGTGTGTGATGGTGGTTAGTGTATGTTGTGTGTATGGGTGTGCGAGTGTGTGTGTGTGTGGTGCATGTGTGTGTGTGTGTGTGTGTGTGAGTGTACGATGGTGTGTGTGATGGTGTGGAGTGTGGTGTGTGTGTGAGTGTTTGTGTGTGTGTGTTGGTGTGTGTGTGTGAGTGTGTGTGTGTGATGATGTGTGTGCGGGTTGTATGTGTGAGGTGTGCGTGTGTGTGTGTGTGTTGTGTTGATGTATGTGTGTGAGTGTGTTGATGTGTGTATGAATGTGTGATGGCATGTGGAGTGTGTGTGTGTGTGTGTTGATGTGTGTGTGAATGTGTGTTGATTGTGTGTGTGTGTGTGTGTGTGTGTGGGATTAGTGTGAGTTGTGCGATGCATGTGGGTGTGGTGTGTGGTGATGTCATGTGTGAGTGTGTGATGATGTGTGTGAGTGTGTGTGTGTTGGGAATGTGCGTATTGGTGCATGTGAGTGTGTGATGGTGTGTGAGTGGTGTGTATGATGGTTTGTGTTGTGTGATTGTGTTTGTGTGTGTTTGTGTGTTGTGTGTGTGCGAGTGTGTGAGTGCATGTGTATGAGTGTGTGTGTGAGTGCGTGTGTGTTGATGCGATGGTTTTAGGTGTGTGCGATGGTGTGTGTGAGTGTGTGTGTGTGTGGGTGATGGTATTGTGTGAGTGTGTGATGCATGTGTGAATGTGTGATGGTTGGTGTGATGGGTGTGTGCAATGTATGTGTGTGATGGTGTGTGTGATGGTGTGTGAGTGTGTGATGGTGGTTTGTGTGTGATGGTTCTGTGTGTGTTCTGTGATGTGTGTGTGTGTGTTTGATGTGTTATGTGTGTAGTGGTTGCGTGTGTGTGGTGCATGTTGTGTGTGTAGTGTGATATCATGTGGGTGTGTGGTGTGTGTGATGTGTGAGTGCGTGTGGATGTGTCGTGGCTGCGCGCGATGGTGTGTGTGATGTGAGTGTCGTGCGCTGTGTGTGCATGGTTGTGTGTGTGGTGTGATGATTGTGGTGTGTGTGTGTGTGCATGTGTGTGTGTGTGAATGTGTGTTTGAGTGTGTGTGCGTGTGTGACTGTGATGGTGTGTGTGTGTGACTGTGATGGTGTGTATGTGAGTGTATGTATGTGAGTGTTTGAGTGTGTGTGTGTGGTGTGTATGAGTGTGTGTGGTGGTGTGTGATGGTGTGCGCGTGTGTGATGGTGTGTGTGTTGTGAGTGTGCATGTGTGTGTTTGAGTGTATGTGTGTGTGTGCGAGTGTGTGTGTTGGTGCATGTGTATGAGTGTGTGTGTGAGTGCGTGTGTGAGTGTGCGATGGTGTGTGTGGTGGTGTGTGTGAGTGTGCTGGTGTGTGTGTGCGATGGTGCATGTGAGTGCGTGTGTGTATAATGGTGTGTGTGTGTGATGGCATGTGGAGTGTGTGTGTGTGTGTGTGTGATGTGTGTGTGTGTGTGTGTGTGTGTGTGTGTTGATGTGGGTGTGTGTGTGTGTGTGTGTTGATGTGGGTGTGTCTGTGATGGTGTGAGTGTGCGATGATGTGCGTATGAGTGGGTGATGGTGTGTGTGATGTCACGTGTGAGTGTGTGATGGTGTGTGTGTGTGTGATGGTGTGTGTGTGGGTGTATGTGTGAGTGTGCGTGTGTGTGTGTGTGTTGATGTGCTTGTGTGAATGTGTGTTGGTGTGAGTGAGTGTATGTGTGTGTGATGATGTGTTTGTGTGATGGTGTGTGTGTGTGATGGGGCTGAGAATGTAATGGTGTGTGTGTATTGGGGGGGAAAAAAGAAAGTGTGTGATGGTGTGTGTGAGTGTGAGTGTGTGCTACTATGTGTGTGATGGTGTGTGTGGATGGTGTGTGTGTGATGGTGAGTGTGTGAACATGTGATGGTGTGCGAATGTGTGATGTTGTGTGTGTGTGTGTGATGGTGTGTGTGTGAGTGATGGTGTGTGTGAGTGAGTGTGTGATGGTGTGTGTGTTTGTGTGTGAGAGTGTGATGGTGTGTGTGTGTATGTGATGGTGTGTGTGAGTGTGTGATGGTGTGAGTGATGGTGTGTGTGATGGTGTGTGCATGTGTGATGATGTGTGTGAGTGTGCTGGTGTGTGTGAGAGTGAGTGTGTGTGTGTGTGTGTGTGTGTGTGCGTGTGCGTGGTGGTGTGTGTGAGTGTGTGTGTGATGCTGTGTGTGTGTGTGTGTGTGTGTGTGTGTGATGGTGTGTGTGAGTGAGTGTGTGTGTGTGTTTTTTTTAATTTATTTTTACTAGAAGTAATGTACAGTACAGTAATATAAGCCCGATATAACATAATACATTTCATGGATCATTTCTTGTTTTAAACTTTAATGATAGGAAAGTAACAGAAGAAAGAAAAAGAGAATTAGAGAAGGTTAGATAAGATAGTAAATTAGGGTTAGATTAGATGAGAAAGTGAAAAGAA
The DNA here is from genome assembly GCA_035221665.1 of Okamejei kenojei. Classification (NCBI taxonomy): domain Eukaryota; kingdom Metazoa; phylum Chordata; class Chondrichthyes; order Rajiformes; family Rajidae; genus Okamejei; species Okamejei kenojei. The sequence goes on from CM069133.1 coordinate 32,591,817, forward strand.
ATAGCCCGTAAAGATGTAGAACGCGAGGAAGAATAAAAAAAAGAAAAAGAAAAAGAAAAAAAAAAAAAGAATAGAAAATAAGATAAGATAAAAGGGATGTACCTACTTCGTATCTTTACACACCCCTCACCAGGTCCTGATACCGTTAATTTTCAGAGTTGTGTTGCACCCTATGCTTGTAATAAGTCGATAAATGGAGACCAAATCTTTTGGAATTGGTCTGATTTGCGTGCTCGGACAAATCTCATATCTTCGAGGTGTAACATTTCGGACATATTTGAAATCCACATTTTTACCGTTGGTGTGGGAGCATTTTTCCAGAATTTAAGTATGTGTTTTTTTGCCGTTATTAAGCCATAATTAAGGAAACTCTTTTGGAACTGTCAGCTCAAAGACAACTTCCATTGTTCCAAAAATAATCAATTCTGCGTTCGGTTTCAATTTTATTTTAAATAATTTTGTAAAAATGTCAAAGATTTAATTCCAAAACGTTTGGATTTTCATGCAAAAAACAAAGGAATGTGCTATAGTTGCATCTTGAGATAAACATTTATCACAAGTGGGGAAAACATTTGGAAAGATTTTACTTATTTTAGTTTTTGAATAATATAATATATGTAGGATTTTAAATCGGATTAGAATATGTCTTACATTGATCAAGCATTTATGCACATATAGCAAGTGTTTATCCCAACTCTCTTTCGAGATTTTTATAGATGGTTCCTGTTCCCAATCTCTCCTAATTCTATCGGATGATGGTATTTCTATATTTAGGATGATATTATACAAGTATGATATTAAGTTAATTGAGTCCGTCCTTTTTGTTCATTGCTTCATCTAATAGGCCTGGAGTCAAAGTTTGGTATTCTTGTGTATGTTTTTTCAAATAATCACAGATTTGAAAATATTTAAAATATTGATTACTTCTCAGATTGTATTTAAGTTGTAGTTGTTGGAATGATAAAAAAAAATCCAGTTTCATACATGTCTCCAAATATTTTAATTCCTTTTCTTTCCCAATGTGTAATGTGATTTATCAATAATGGATGGTTTAAACTACGGATTATTAACTATAGGAGAGAGAAGCGATAGGTTTCTTAATTTAAGGGTTAATTTTATTTGTTTCCAAATTCTAATAGTACTATGAATAATTGGATTTTTCTTGTATATTGTATTATTCAGTTTTATTGGTGAGAGAAGGATCGCTCCTACATTAAAAGGGGAACAATCCTCTCTCTCCATGACTATCCAATCCACCCGCTGGGCAGGATTGTCCAACAGGTGAATTACTTTTTTTACATTTACTGCCCAATAATAATACAAAAAATGAGGGAGGGTTAATCCACCAAATTCTTTAGGTTTACACAAGTGTCTTCTTTTTATTCTATGGGATTTATAGTCCCATATAAAATTTGTGATATCAGAATCCAATTTTTTGAAAAACAGTTTAGGTAAGTATATTGGTATTGATTGAAATAAATATAAAATTTGTGGTAGGAAGATATTTTTTATAGCATTTATTCTGCCTATTAAGGACATCGGAAGAGTTTTCCAAAATTTAATTAGGGCATTTAATTTAGTAAGTAGGGGCATATAATTTGCATTGAATAAAGATTTATATTTTCTGGTGATTTAGATTCCCAAGTATTTAAATTTTTCTGTAGTAATTTTAAAAGGGAATTTTAAAAGGTGTGTCAAATCTTGAGGTTTTATCGTCATAATTTCACTTTTATTCCAATGTATTCTATATCCTGAGAAGGATCTGAATTCCTCTATTAGATTTAATATATTTGGTATGCTGATTTGCGATTTTGTAATATACAATAGTCATAGTCTGCGTATAATGATATTTTATTATTTGAGTATTTTGTATTATACCCATGGATATTCAGATGTGATCTTATGCTTTCAGCTAGGGGTTCTATTACAATGGGAAATAGCAGGGGTGATAGTGAACATCCCTGTCTATTGCCCCTGGATAGTTGAAATTTCGGAGACAGCATGTTATTAGTTAATATTCTAGCAGTTTGCTTGTCATATAATAGTTTTACCCATGAGATAAAATTCTCTCCCAATTGAAATGTTTGCAATACTTTAATGAGGTAATCCCATTCCACTTGATTGAATGCCTTTTCTGCATCCAATGAAATAATTGATAAGTCTTGCTCTTCAGTTTTGTATGAGTGCATTATATTAAACAGATCTCAAATTATTGCATGAGTATCTCTTGGGTATAAACCCCGTTTGATCCGCATTTATTAATTTGTTAACATATTTTCTTAATCTTCTTGCCAGTGTGTGTATGTTTGAGTGTGTGTGTGAGAATGTGTGTGTGTGTATTTGTGTGTGTGTTAGAGTACCTGTGTGAGTGTGTGCGAGTGACTGTGCAATGGTGTGTGTGTGAGTGTGTGTGTGTGTGATGTGTGTGAGTATGTGGTGGTGTGTGGTGTGTGTGTGGTGTGATGGTATGTGAATGTCTGAAGGGTGTGTGATGGTGTGTGAGTGTGTGATGGTGTGTGTGAGTGTGTGTGTGACTGAGATGGTGTGTGTGAATGTGATGGTGTGTGTGATGGTGTGAGTGTATGTGTGATGGTGTTGGCTTGTGTGTGTGAGGAGTGAGTGAGTGTGTATGTGTGATGTGTGTGTGTGTGTTGGTGTGTGAGTGTGGTGTGTGTGGTTGGTAGTGTGAGGTGTGTGTGTAGTTGGTATGTTGGTGTGGTGCTTGACAGTGTGTGTGTGAGTGTCGTTGTGTGATGCTGTATGTGTGATGGTGTGGTGTTGTGTTTGAGTGTGTGGTCGTGTGAGAGACGTACTTGTGAGAGTGTGGTGTGAGTGACTGTGCGATGGTGTGTGTGAGTGTGTGTGTGTTGGTGTTTGTGTGTGATTGGTATGTGAGTGTGTGAAGGGTGTATGATGGTTGTGGTTGTGAGTGTGTGTTGGTGTGTGAGTTGATGGTGTGTGTGTGTGGTGTGAGTGTGTGATGATGTGATGTGATGGTTGTGTGAATGTGTTTGATGATGGCGTGTGTGTGATCGATGGCTGTGTGGGTGTGATGAGGGTCGGTATATTGGGGTGTGTGTGTGTTGCGGTGTGTGTGTGTTTACATGTGTGACGTTGTGAGTGTTGTGTGTTAGTGTGTGTGTTTTTGTGTGTGTGAGTGTGTGTTGGGTAAGTGAGTGTGTTGTGCGTGAAGTGAGTTGTGTGTGTGTGTGTCGTGAGTGAGTGTCGGTGATGTGTGACGTGAGTGTGTGTGTGTGTTGGTGTGTTTGCGAGTGAGTGTGGCGCGGTGTCGTGTGTTTTGTGGGTGGTGCGAGTTTGTAGTGGTGTTGCGTGTGTGTGCAAGTGCATGTGTGTGTATTTTGGGTGCTGCATGTGTGAGTATGTGGGTTATGCTGTACATGTGTCATAGTGTGATGGTTCAATGAGTGATGTGTTGTGTGTGTGTGAGTGGGTGTTGTGATGGTGTGTGATGATGTAGTGTGTGTGATGGTGTGTGTGATCAGGTCGTGTGTATGTGAGTGGTGTGTGGGTGGGTGTGCTGATGGTCTGTGTGTGTGTGTGTGTGTGTGTCTTTGTCTGTTGTGTGTGTTGATGTGTGTGCGGGCAAGTGGCATGTGAGTGTGTGTGAATGTGTGTGTGTGAGAGAAGTGGTGTGTGAGTGTGAGTGTGCTGTAGTTATGTGTGTGTGTGTGTGGTGTGTTCGTGTGTGAGTGTGAGTGTGGTTTGTGGAGTGTGAGTGGTGGTGTGTGTGAGTGGGGGCGGGGTGGTTTTGTGTGTGAGTTGAGTGTGTGTGATGGCTTGCGATGATGGTGTGTAGTGCTGTTTTTTGTGTGTAGTGAGTGTGTCTCGTGTGTGTGACGTTGTGTGAATGTGTGTGTGTGTGTGTGAGAGTGTGTGTGGCGTTTGTGTGTGTTAGTGCATGTCGAGTGTGTGTGTGAGTGGGGTGCTGTTGTGTGTGAGTGAGTGTGTGTGGATGTGCATTGCGAGTGAAGTGTTGATGTGACTGTGGTGTAGTGAGGTGTGTGTGCGTGTGTGTGAATGTGTGTGTGTACGGTTGTGTGAGGAGTGTGGGCGGGTGGTTCGTTGTGCAAGAGTGTGTGTGTGCGCGAAGTGTGAGTGTGTGTGAATGTGTGTGTGTGTGAGTAGTGTGTGTTGTGAGTGTCGAGTGAGTGTGGTGGAGACATAGTTTAAGGTTTAGATGGGATGTGTTCCGAGCAGTTGTGTGTGAATGTCGTGGTAGTGAGTGTGTGTAGTTGGCAGTTGATTTCATGTGACTGAGATGAGTGAAGTGGTTATGTGTGTGTGTGCGGTGCGCTGGGTGTGTTTGTGTGTTGCGCAAGGTGTGTGTGTGTGTGTGTGCGCAAGGTGTGTGTGTATGATGGTGTGTGTGCATGTGAGTGTGGTGTGTGTGTGTGCTATATGTAAGTGTTGTGTGTGAGAGAGTGTGTGTGATGGCGTGGTGTGTGAGTGGGTGTGATGGTGTGTGTGTGTGTGGGTGAGGCGTGTGTGAGTGAGTGGGCTGGATGTGATGGCCCGTGTGTGGTGGTGTTGGCGTGGTGCTCACCGTAAGTGTTCCATCTGTAGGTCGGGGCAGGACTGGTGTTGCAGTGCGTTGCCGGTGCAGCCTCTACCCCCAGGGCCGGGCGTGGGATTGTCACATCTCCGTGCCCGCTGCCTCCGGCCCCCTCGGCACCCACTCCACCCACTCCAGCAGCTCCACTCACCGTCCACACCGCTGCCTGTAAGCACCAGAGCACCGCGGCAGGGCAGGGTCAGGAGTGAGAGGTCAGGGTCAGGGCGAGGGGTGGGGTCGGTGTGAGGTGTTGGGGTGAGTGATCAGGGCCAGGGGTGAGGAGTTGGGACGATGGGTCGGGTGAGGGGTCAGAGTGAGGGGTGAAGGGTCAGTTGAGGGGCCGGCTGGGGAAGTCAAGCTAGGGGTTGGGGTGAGGGGTCAGATCAAGGGGGGAGGGGTCGGGTGAGGTGTCAGGCGAAAGGTTACAGGTCGGGGTTCGAAGTCAGTGTTCAGTGGTCGGGGTCAGGATTTGAGGGTCAGTGTTCAGGGTCACAGTTCGGAGTCATGGGGTTCGGGGTGAGAGAGCGGATTCAAGGTCATAGGGTTCAAGGCTGGGTTTCAGGGTTGGGGGTTTCTGGGGTTCAGGTCATGGGGTTTGGTGTCGCGGGGTTAGGGGTCGGTGGGGTTGAGTGCTCACCTCCCTCAGGTTGCTGGACCAGCGTCCCTCTCTGACAGGTGGGCCCGTAGGTGTAGGGCTTGCAGAAGCAGTGGCAGCTGGTGCCCCGTACCAGGGCACGGCCCCCGTTGGCACAGGCCCGGCAGCGGCAGGACGCCATCTCCGCCCAGTACTCCTCCAGCGCACGCTGCAGGTGGAGGCGCTTCACACCCGCGCACGGCACCCCCTTCACCAGCTCGTCCAGGGGACCCAGCTGTGGGGGACGGGGGGGGGGGGGGGGGGTGGGCTGTCATCATCATGGAAACAAACACCCCACAACACACCCCCACACCCCCACACTCCCACACTCACACACCCACTCTACATACCCCCCACTCCACTTTCCAAACCCCAACCACACACCACTCACCCCCACATTCCCCCCCCACACACATCCAAATCACCACACCTCCCACGATACTCACCACCCCAATACTCTTATAAAACTCACACCGATCCCTCTTCTCCTCATATCAAAATCATGCTACGACACTAACTTCAAAACAACAACCTAGCTCTCAACCCCCAACTACTCCTCACCCCAACACCCAACAACGCTCACCCACTCACACCCCCACACTCCCACAACACCACCCACTCACACCCCACACTCCCCAACTCCCAACACATCACTCTCGCTCTATCTCTCACTGTATCATATTTACGCTACTCCCACGCCTCATCGCCTCGCACACTCTCACTCTCGCAATATCACCCTACACACCCACTTACATCTCTCCACACTCCCACCCTACGCATAACATCTCCCACCACCACTCTCCATACTACGTTATGGACCACACATCCCCACACGACCATATTTACGACATCTATATAGACCTCACTCCCATAGACACCACCTAATAAGAGCATGTCGGCCTCCTCAACACCACGCCCACACTCTCAATACTCGTCCCACACCCCACACCCCCACCTACACACACCCACACCCAACCAACCACCCACCACACCCACACCCCACACCCACACATCACCCCACACCCCCACACCCACAAACACCCCACACCCCACACCCACACCCCACACCCACACACCCAACCACACCCCACCCACCCCCACACCACCACCCTCACCACCCACATCCCACACCCACACCCACCCCCACCCACCACCCACCCACCCACACCCCCCACCACCCCACACCCCCACCCCCCCCACCCTCCACACCCCCACACCACACACCCACACCACCACCACCCACACCCCAACACCACCCACCACACACACCCCCCCACACACACCCCACACCCCACACCCCCCACCCCGACCCCCACACCCACCCTCCACCCCACACCCCACACAACACCCCACACCCCCACCCCCGGAACCACACCACCACACCCCACCCCCCCCCCACCACACCTCACACCCCACACCACACACCACACCCCCAAACCCCCGACCCACACCCAAACAACTCCACCCACCCTCACCCACCCCCCACCCACACCCCCACCCCCACCCACACCCACCCCCACACCCACACCACACACCCACACCCCACCACACCCCCACCCCACCCCACACCCACACCACACCCCACACCACACCCACACCCCACCCACCCCACCACACCCACCACCCCCACCCACACCCCCCACCACCCACACCCCCCACCACCCCCACCACCCCCCCCACCCACACACCCCACCACACCCCACACCACCCCACCCACCACCCCACACCCCTCACCCACACCACCCCACACCCACTACCACACCCCACCACACCACACCCCACACCACCACCACACATACCCCACACCCACCCACCCCCACCCAAACCCACACACCCACCACCCACACCACCACACCCCCCCACCCATCCACCCACCATCACCACACCGCCACCCACACCCACCCCACCATACCACACCCCAACATCCCACTCACCCCACACCCCCCCACACCACTCCCACACCACCCCCCACCCTCACACACCACCCCACACCCAACCACACATCCACCCCACACCCACATCCCCACCCACCACAACCCACACCCCCACCCCCACCCACACTCCACCTCACACCCCACCCCACCTCCACACCCACATCCACCCAACGGACCCACACCCACACCCACCCATCATCCCCACCCACACCAACCCCCACCCCACACCGGCCCCACACATAACACACTCATTCCCCACTTACCCAACCCAATCACCCACACCACACCCCGTCACCCACCACCCCAGACCCCACTCCCCACACCCACCATCCCCTACACCACACCACAGCCCACACCCACCCCACAACCACCCCAAACCCACACCCTCACCACCCACCCCCCACATACACACACACCCCCACCCACACCACACCACGCCCCACCCCGCACACCCAACATCAACCTTCCCTCTCACACACCCCACACCTCACACTCCACCCACCACACCCCCCGAACCCCACACCCAACACTTCCACCCCACCCCCACACCACCCCCGACCCCCACACACCCACACCCACCCCACACACCCCACGCCCACACCCCGCCCCCACACACAAATACCTCCCCACAACCCCGTGTCCACACACCTACCCTACCACCACACGCCCCCCCACCGCACACACCACCCTCACACCAACCCCCATCCTCCCACACCATAACCACACCATAACCCCCACACACACCTGCCCCCACCGGCCCGCCCCCACCCACATCCCCACCCACACCCATGCCCTGGCTCGTGCCCCGCCTGTGCCCGCCGACCTTGGTCTTGATGATGACGGGGTTGTCGGTGACGGAGCCGGCCCACCTGGCGTAGGTCTGGCTGTTGCCCTTCACATCGTTAACGTTGATGTTGCTGAGGGCTGCCACGAAGCCCGGACGCCCGCCCACCGTGTTGGACAGGCCTTTCACCAGCCCCGACGACCCACCTGGAGGGAGGGGAGCAACACAGGGTAACATCACGGTGACCCCACACTGAAGGAGTAACGTCACACAGTGACCCCACACAGAGCATCGTCATGGTGACCTCACACAGAGAACGTCACACAGACCCAACAGAGTAACGTCACAGGTCGTCACACACACACAAGTAGTAACCCGTCACACAGGGTGATCCCCACACAGAGTAAACGTCACACTGTGACCCACACAGCTGCGTCATGGTGGACTTCACACAGAGCGTCACACAGTGACCCCACACAGCGATAACTGTCACACAGTGAACCCCCACACGACGTACAGTGAACCAGTTATCATAGGGTGACCTCACACAGAGTAACTCCACGTCAAGACCCACACAGTAGTTTCGTCATGGTGACCTAACATGTAGTCAACGTCACCCAGTCCTCAATCAGAGTAACTGTCACACGGTGACCTCAACCAGAGTTCATTCGTCACAGTGGGTGACACTCACAGAGTACACACAGTGACCCACACTGAGTAACGTCAAACAGGACCCCAACAGAGTATAAGTCACACAGTGGACACCACACAGCGTAACGTCATGGTGACCTCACACTGAGTAACGTCAACCGGTGACCCCCACACAGAGTAACGATTCATGGTGACCTCATCACACAGAGTAACGTCACACAAGTATGTGACCTAACACAGAGTAACGTCACACAGTGACCTCACACAGAGTAGTCACAGGTGACCCCACACCACAGAGTAACGTCACTCGGTGGACTTCCCCCAGGAGTAACATCAAACAGTGACCTCCACACAGTGTAAGTCACACAGTGACCCCTCACAGAGTACGCCACCAGTGACCCCACCAAAGAGTAACGTCACGGTGACCCCACACAGAGTAACGTCACACAGTGACCCCACACAGAGTAACGTCACACAGTGACCCCACACAGAGTAACGTCACACAGTGACCCCACACAGAGTAACGTCACACAGTGACCCCACACAGAGTAACGTCACACCCGGTGGCACCCCCACACAGATAGTAACGTCACACGGTGACCCACACTGAAGGAGTAACTTCACACAGGTGACCCCAATCACAGAAGTAACGTCACAACAGTTGTGACCCCACAAGAGTAACGTCACACTAGTGACCCACTCAGTAAGTAACAACAACGGTGACCCGCACAGGAGTACGTCTCACAGTGACCCCACACAGAGTAACGTCACACAGTGACCCCACACAGAGTAACGTCACACAGTGACCCCACACAGAGTAACGTCACACAGTGACCCCACACAGAGTAACGTCACACGGTGACCCCACACAGAGTAACGTCACACAGTGACCCCACACAGAGTAAAGGTCACACAGTGACCCACAAAGAAGTAACGTTCACACAGTGGACCCACACAAGTGTATCGGTCACTCTGTGACTCACATCAGGGTAAGTCACACAGTGACCCCACACAGTTTTGTAACGTCCACACAGTGACTCCACACAAGGGTAACGTCACACAGTGACCCCACACAGATAGTAAAGTTCACCCACAGTGACCCCCACCACACAGGTCCAGTAACGTCACACAGTGACCACCACACAGGGTAACGTCACACAGTGACCCCCACTGAGGGTAACATCAGGTGACCTCCCACATGAAGGAGTATCGTCACAGAAGTGACCCCACACGGAGAACGTCACACAGTGACCCCCACACAGAAGGTAAGTCACACAGTGACCCCCACACAGAGTAACTTCACGGTGACCCCGCACAGTAGTAACGTTCACAGTGACCCCACACTGAGTAACTGTCACACATGTGACCCCACACAGTAGTAACGTCACAGTGACCCCACACAGAGTAACGTTCACACCTGTGACCCACACAGAAGTAACGTCACACAGGTCGACTCCACTCCAGAGCAAGTAGTAACGTCAAAAACACGGTGACCCCAACAGAGACAGTAAAACGTCACACAGTGACCCCACACAGGTGGTAAACATTCAGGGGTGACCCCACACATGGAGTAACGTCAAACAGTGGACCCCACACAGAGTACGTCACAGTTACCCCACCACAGAAGTAAGTCAACTCAGTGACCCCACACAGAGAGTAACGTCACACAGTGACCCCACCACGAGTAACGTCACAGTTGACCCCACATCAGAGATAAACGTTCAACAGTGACCCCACACAGGAGTAAGTAACGTCACGTGACCCCACACAGAGTAACGTCACACAGTGACCCCACACAGAGTAACGTCACACAGTGACTCCACACAGAGTAACGTCACACGGTGACCCCACACAGAGTAACGTCACAGTGACCCCACACAGAGTAACGTCACACAGTGACCCCACACAGAGTAACGTCACACAGTGACCCCACACAGAGTAACGTCACAGTGACCCCACACAGAGTAACGTCACCAGTGACCACACACAGAAGTAGTCGCACAGTGACCCCACACAAGAGTAAGTAACCGTCACAGTGACCCCACACAGAGTAACGTCACACAGTGACCCCACACAGAGTAACGTCACAGTGACCCCACACAGAGTAACGTCACACGGTGACCCCACACTGAAGGAGTAACGTCACACAGTGACCCCACACAGAGTAACGTCACACAGTGACCCCACACAGAGTAACGTCACACAGTGACCCCACACAGTGTAACGTCACACAGTGACTCCACACAGGGTAACGTCACACAGTGACCCCACACAGAGTAACGTCACACAGTGACCCCACACAGAGTAAACGTCACCAGTGAACCCCAACTGGGGTGTGGGCGGTAAGTCACACAGTGGGACCCCACACAGGGTAAACCTTCACGGTGGACCCCACCACTGGAAGGAGTAGTTAACGTCACACAGCGACCCCACACAGGAGTAAAGTCACAGTGACCCCACACAGAAGGAGTAACGTCACACGGTGACCCCACACAGAGTAACGTCACAGTGACCCCACACAGAGTAACGTCACACAGTGACCCCACACAGAGTAACGTCACACAGTGACTCCACACAGAGTAACGTCACACGGTGACCCCACACAGAGTAACGTCACAGTGACCCCACACAGAGTAACGTCACACAGTGACCCCACACAGAGTAACGTCACGGTGACCCCACATGAAAGAGCTAATAGTCAAATCTAATAGTCAAACCTAAAATCGATCTTTTACAAAAGCATGGTCTAGTAGAACAAAAGAATGGCTTGGTGCCAAGTCTGAATGACTTTGTAAATTATATGGAACACAATATGGAGGACAGGTTGTCTTTTCAATAAAGACATTAAGATGCATAATAAACATGTGGCTTCTTAAAAGCTATAAAGGAAGCCAAGATTGAAAAAAACAGCTGACGCCCCAGATAAGTAATAACTTGTTATTGGATGAGCTTGATTTGGACCCAGCTTTCCTATACCTCTGGAAAGGTTGCTGATATTCTTTCAAGTCATGACCATATTCAGACTAGGTAGGGAGTGTTTTTATGATTAGAAAAATGTAGACATTGTGCTAACTGTTCCTTTGTTCTGTGAGGTGGAGCCCGGGAAGCACTGAGCAACATGTGTGATCATTGCAGATTTCGCCACTCCTGTCTGATGAAGCAATTAAAGATTGCCTTGGTTTACCTTTAATAGTTTTTGTTGCTATCTGCTTTTTACGAAACAAACACACACAGGGTAACATCACAGTGACTCCACACTGGAAGGGGGGTGGGGGGGTCAGCGGTGGGCGACTCAGACCCATATAGAGACCCCAAAAACAGAAACAAGACAAAGACAAGCCTAGACCCAGACACAGGTTTAGACCCAGCCACACACGTTCATAAGTGATGGGCGCAGAATTAGTCCACTCGGCCCAACAAAAGGGCGGTCACGGTGGCGCAGCGGTAGAGTTGCTGCCTTACAGCGCTTGCAGCGCCAGAGACCCGGGTTCGATCCCGACTACGGGTGCTGCCTGTACGGAGTTTGCTCGTTCTTCCCGTGACCTGCGTGGATTTTCTCCTAGATCTTCGGTTTCCTCCCACACTCAAAAGACTTGCAGGTTTGTAGGTTAATTGGCTTGGTATTAATGTAAATTGTCCCTAGTGTGTGTAGGATAGTGTTAGTGTGCGGGGATCGCTGGTTGGTGTGGACCCGGTGGGCCGAAGGGCCTGTTTCCACGCTGTATCTCTAAACTAAAAGTCTACTCTGCCATTCAACCATGACCAATCTATCTCTCCCTCCAAACCCCATTCTGTCTACGAGCGAAACCTGTTTTTGAATAGATTTGATGTTGGGGCCTCTGTCCACCCACAGCCTTCTGCTATTTCTAGTTTTTCTTTTCCTGCTCTTTTCTTCTGCTCTCTCTCCTCTCCGTCCTTCTCTCTCTTCCTTTTGCCTCCTCTGCCTGCCTCTCCTCCCTTTTCTCTGTCCACCCCACACCCTTTGCTCCCCGACAGACTCTCCCTCTCTATCCCCCCCCCCCGGTCCACTTCCTCTGCCCATTCTTTGTCGCATCTGACCATCAAGGCTGAGCAGGTGAGGAAGGAGCTGAGCAGACTCCGCCCAGGCCAAGCCACGGGTCCTGATGGTGTCGGCCCCAGGGTACGAAGGGTGTGCCAGCCAGTTGTACGGAGTCCTCCCGATTATCTTCAACCTGAGCCTGGAGTGGGTTCCTGTGATGTGGAAGACATCCTGCCTGGTTCTTACTAAAGAGGGCACAATCCCAGCTCCTCCAATGACCACAGACCGGTGTAGTTGTGACTTCAACATCATGAGTCCCTGGAGAGGCTGGTGTTTCACCCCCTGGCCCCTGGTTAAACCTATCTGGACGGCCCTTGCAGTTGGCTTACCAAACAAAGATGGGGGTTGGAGAACGCCATCAATCCACCTGCTCCGTCGTTCCTATGCTCGAGGGATAAAGCGGGAAGCACTGTGAGGGGACATTGTTGTGTGTTTCTTACTCATGGCAGATAAATTTCCCTCCTGGGATAAATAAAAGTTCTGGTTCCGTGGCCGCGCGCGCGCGGGCGCGAGCGGGTGTGGGGTGTGGGTGTGGGTTGGGGGCTGTGGCATGGGAACCCGTGGGAGTGTTATTGTATAGTTATACTCACCCTTAGCCACTGACTCACCTAATCACTCTCTCGCCTATGAGGCATGACCCCGAGTGCGCGGCCGCATGGGTGTGATGCACCGCAAACGCTCTCGGCATCCTTCATGGCACCTGATAATATTTCTTGCAGTCAGCATGCAGAGTCGTAGTATTCAGGATGCATGATAGTTTGGATATTTGATATTCGAGCATTGGAACCACATTCTTCATCAGCAGATCAGCACTGGAGCACGCGGCTCTCGCGCAGACTCGATATGAGAGAGTCTATCATAGATCCGCTCCACTCCACACGCCTGCACTACTCTTACGCCGACACAGAGAGACCAGCACCCTCCCCGCTCCCACTCCCCGGGGCTCCCCTCCCCGCGTACCCTCCCCCCTCCCATCCCACCCCGCTCCCTCCCCGCTCCCCTCCCCCGATCCCACTCCCACCCCCATCCCCCTTGTAACGCCCTGTCCCCCACCGCCACCCGGTTCCACCACCGCCCCCCTCCCTCACCGCCCCCCTCCTCACCACCCCCCACCCTCACCGCCCCCCTTCCCTCACGCCCCCCCATTCCCCTCCACTCCCCTCCCACAGTGAGGGCTGTGCTCAGGTCAAGGCCAACCCACCTGAACTCATCGGAAGCTGGTCCTTTGTCACCATGTAGAGCATCGGTAGCTGCCGCCCAGCGACCCACGCCTCAGGTAGTGCGTTGCCATAGTCTCGTGAGGCGGCGGTAGGCGGTTTGGTCGTAACACAGCGGGGCAGCTGGTGTGCTGGGCCCCCGCGCTCGCGCAAGCGCTCGCCTGCGTGACCTCGCCTGCAGAGTCGCCGCCGGCCCATGGCTACTGATAAAATGTGCACACGCCCATCCTCACGCTCTCATACGGTGTGCACCTGCACGCACCACGGGCACAACTGCTCAGCCCGGACCTCGCGCACACACTCGCACCAGCTCAGCCAGGCTGTCCCAGCCAGCTCAGCCCGGCCTATCCCAACCCAGCTCAGCCCGGCCTGGCTCCAGCACCCAGCACACCTGCCCAAGCCTGACACACTCGCACCTGACACCGAGCCTTAGCTCAGCCCTGACCCAGGCCCCAAAACCGGCCCAGCACAACGGCCCCGAACCAACCAGCCGGCCCAGCCCAGCCCGGCCTCCGCCCAGCCAGCAGCCCAGCTCAGCCCAGCCCAGCCCAGCCTAGCCCAGCCTGACCCAGCCCAGCCCGACCCAGCTTAGCTCAGCCCGACCCAGCCAAACCGGGCCCAGCCCCAGCCCGACCCAACCCCAGCCCGGCCCATGCCCAGCGGCCCAGCCCAACCAGACTCAGCCCAGCCCAGCCCTGCCAGCCGGACCCAGCCTAGCCCAGCCTGACCAGCTTAGCTCAGCCCGACCCAGCCCATACGCACATGCACAGGATCAGCCCAACCGGCCCTGCCAGCCCAACCCAAACCCACAGCCCAGCCTGATACAGTCCAGCCTAAACTAGCCCGGCACCAGCCTGGCCCAGCCATCCCTGCCCAGCCCAGTATGAACTGCCCAACCCAGCCCGGCCCAGCCGACCAGCCCGGCCCAATCCAGGCCCAGCCCGGCCCAGCAAAAGCCCAACAACGGCCCTAACCGGCCCAACCCGGCCAGGCTTCCGGTATCAGCTCGTGCATTGCACGACACGGACACAACTGCTCAGCCCGCCCTGTCCCAGCCCAGCTCAGCCCGGCCCAGAAATAAGCCCAGACCAGCCATGACCCAGCTAGACCAGCCTGACCCAGCCCTGCCCGAACCTGCTTTGCTCAACCCGACCCAGCGCAAAACCGGCCTCAGCCATGCCCAACCCAACCCAGCCCGGCCTGCCCAGCCCGCCCAGCCTGGGACCCAGCCCAACCCAGACCCAGCCCAGCACAGCCTAACACAAGCCCAGCCCAGCCCCAGTACGACCCAGCGTAAGCCGACCCAGCCTAGCCCAGCCCGAGCCAGCCCAACCGGCACAGCCCAGATCAGCCCAACCCGGACCAACGCTCAGCCCAGCGTCGGCCAGCCAACCCAACCCATGCCCAGACTGACCACAGTCCAGCCTAACCCAGCCAGTTCCAACCAAGCCCGTCCCAACCCAGCCCAGCCTTACCCAGCCCAGACAGTAACAAGCCCCCTAAACAGCCCATGTCTGACCAGCCCCAACCCAAACCGGCCCAGCCCAGCTCATGCCCATCCAGGCCCAAGCTCAGCCAGCGTTGGACCAGCCAACCCAACCCAGCCCAGCCTGACACAGTCCAGCCTAACCAGCAGTCCAACCCAGCCCGACCCAACCAGCCCAGCTAACCCAGCCCAGGACCCGACCATGCCCATACCCAGCCCAAGTCTTGACACTTGCCCAACCCAGCCCGGACCAGCCTGGCCCCAGACAGACCCAGGCCAGGCACAACCCGGCCAGGCTTCTCAGCCCAGCCCAGCCCGGCACAGACCAGCCCGGCCCGGCCAAACAACCCAGCCCTGGCCCTATGCCAAAGCCCAGCCAGCTGACCCAGCGACCACGCGCCCAGGGCCCAGCCCAGCCCGCCCGGCACAGCCCAGCCGGGCCCGGCAACTCCATAACCCAGCCAAGCCCCAGCCAAGGCACAGCCCAGCCTGACCCAGCCCGACCAGACCAGAAGCCAGCCCAGCCCAGCCCAGGAACAGCCCAGCCGACCGACCCAGCCCGACCCAGCCCGACCCAGCAGACCTGCCAACCTACCCCGGACCCCGACCCAAGCCAGCCTGCCAGCCCAGACTAGCCATGGACCCAGCCAGCCACAACCCAGCCCCAGCACATCCCGACCTAGCTAGCACAGTTGAACCAGCTCCACCAGCTAACCAAGCCAAATCCAGCCACCCAGCCCGGACCAGCACGGCCCAACACAGACCCTGCGCGGACCAACCCGGTCCAACCAGCCAAACCCAGCCAACCCAGCCCAACCCAGCCGCCCAGCCCGACCCCAGCGCGGCCCAACCAGGCACCAACCCAGCCAACCAGCCAACCAGGCCCGACGAGCACGGCCCAGCCCGGTCCAACAAGGCCAACCCGGCGGCTCAGCCGGCCAGCCCAGCCCGACCCGGGGCCAACCAAAACCCAGACCGGACCGGCCAGCCAAACCTGACGGC